>JADLZN010005928.1:0-57647 GCA_018155175.1 Sinocyclocheilus anophthalmus
TTTATAATATTTAGAAACACTTCTGACGGATTGTCTATATCACAGTGTGTAGTTCCCTTTCTAATTTTTTTATTGAATATCTTGTGTCACTCAATCAAATTACAAGTGTAAAATAGATTGCTGTAGAAAGACATTTCTTATTGACAATCTTTATTTATAGAATGCTGTTTAAACAAATTGGAGGTATTTTAGGAGGCTTACAAATTCAAAAGTGCAAAAGGAAGCAGCCACGGTAATTATGAACAGGATTTTAATCAAACCTTTCTAGGAAGAGTTATTTACCGGAACAAAAACAATTAGCATAGTTTGTAGTCTGGTTAGAGCTATTCTTTTATACCACTAAAGGTTTTTTAGGTATCTCTAAGGAGTTCTGTACTCTAACAATCTTAATTTCAACTGTATAAAAGGTGAAAAAAGCCATAATTCAAATTAAAAATAATGCTGAGTGAAGTTGGATAAGGAAGCAACATACCAAATGTAAAGCAAGTGAATAAAACAACTTCATAGAACATTACTTGAATAGTTGTGTAATTATCCATTGGACACGTCCATTTGTAGGATTGGCTATAGAGATGAACCATGGGAAATGTCACTGAAAATGAACACATAAACAACACTCTGAACTATTGAACACACACACACATTCGCTCTGAAAGTCACAAAGTTTCTTTGCTGAATTTATCAAATTTCTCATTCAGAGAAAACAATTTGACATAGAACTCCCTTTGACACAACAAAACAAAAATCCAATTATCATAGCATTTGAACACAACAGCGCCAAACGCAGAGACTGAAACAGTCACACAGAGGAACAAAAAAAAAAGAAGCAAATTAACTGAGTATTGTGTGTCAGCCTGAAACAGCTCCCATGTCCCATCCCCTCCTTTTGCGTTTCATTTTGATCTCTTCTTTGCAATGGCAGGTGCAGCTTGTTAAATAGAATTCCATCTCTCTTATCCAAATGTGGATGTTTTTTTTTTAGATAACTAAACTAAAAATGTTACCTTTTTAAAGTAATGATGCAAATTTGACAGTACGCAACTGGCTGCAAGCTTAGCTTGCAATCTTGCATGCACAGCATGCAGAGGTGATTAATCATGTACTAAAATAAAACATTAATTTATCCATAAAATGTGTCATTTTTCAGCTTAAAGTTTCGCTGCAATGCCTTTTTGACCACGTAATAGCTAAATTAATTTTAAATGATTGTAAATATTTCTACAATTATACCTATGATTGGTCAATGACATGTAAGCGCTCAGAAAGAGAACAGAATTTAAGCACCACCTCTAGTATATCTCCATTTGGAAACTGACTAAAAACTCATGGTTACCATGTAAAATGTACTTAATGTTACAGTTACATACACCATTAAACAAAACAAACAGCAGCATCTGTGCTGTTTTCATAATGTTGTGAGTGAGGTTTATTACCTGAAACACACGGTGGACGCAACGGCTCACCCTCCACACTCTATATGTGGAAAAAGACCCTAGTCCATAAAAATTTGAGGATATTTCAAGAGTCAGAGTACAGTTTTTGGAATAAGTCAAAATGGCTCTAGTGATTCTCCCCTCGCCTTTTATCTGCCCTCTTCAGAGAGAAGCATACCACTCTCAGGGCCCAGGAAGAAAATGAAAATGCACGCATACATACACACATGGAGGAAAGCAAGTGCAGAGCAAAGTACATGGTCATAAAAACTGTACATCAGTCATGGAAGGCAGGTAAGTGCACTTTGTAATAATTTCCGTAATGCTTTATGAGCATGGTGTACACATTGGAGGGTATCCTATGGGAGCAGTGATGCACATGCTTCCAGGAAGTCTCAAGAAATCAGTCTTGGTGGTGAGTCTTGCATCACAATCCGTGTTCGTCTGCCTCCCTTACTTAAATTGTATTAAACCCACTGCAGGGCCATTTGAAACAATGACAACAAAACCTACCCGTAAGTAAAGATTTGCTGCAGGGCATCATTATGCCCCAATCTCATTTAGTACTGCAGGTAACGAAGCAGAATCATTACCCTGCGTCTGTTGCTCATACAAAGGAGACAACAGTCCATCTGGAACCTGACACCAAACATCTGAACAGCACAGTGGCCAGATAACAGGGGGAACGGGCATCCTCCCATTACCAGATCCCTTCAGCGACTGTGTGAGCAGATGTTGCTGTTTATATATTCAGGTGTAGGCTCTGATTGACCGCAGTTCAGGCTAAGTTCCCCATTGAGCAGTTAGTGCTGGTCCGAAAGGTTAAAAAAAGAAATGAAAGAGGGCTTAGGATTGGTTCCTGTGGTACACCCTTTGAACTGAGAAAATGTCACTATCATATTTTTGGTTGAAGAGTAATTGTCATTAACAAGTTATGTTTTTTCTGTTCTAATTTTTTCATGCATCATTTTAAGGCAGTCCAACTCGTAACCCAAAATATTTGTATATAATATATGTCCAAAGCATTTGTCTTTATTCAAGAGTTGCAGTAACATCAATATGCCAGTAATAATTTGATTTGTTCAAAAATGATGATTCACTCAGGGACAATACAAAGACTGTCTTTATGAGTGAGTCATTCACTCTAATGAATTGATTCATTAACAGTGATTCATTCAAGAATGACACTACTGCACATTGCTAGGAGATGCGCAATTGTTCTGCTTTGACTTTGTATGGAATTATTTCTGTGGGTGGAGCAAAAATAGTACAAGTAATGAGCAACATTCTATCTAAAAGTTACTCAACATTAACTTTTTATTAAACTGCTGTATGAAATCAGTGGCACTCACATTCCAAATATCTTAAATTTGCAACAACGCCATTCTTGCTCATGTGATGGTTTATTGCGCAACTTTTAAAATAAAGTAAAAGCAGTGCAATTGCATTCACAAAGACTTCCTAAGGCGTCGTTCAACTATAGAATTCCACTGTGCTACTTTTCTATTGTTTTTCTATGTAAACGCACTAGATGGATGTGTTCACGTCTTTTCACGCAGAAGTTAAAATTTCAACTTTTATAAACCCCATCTGTAGACACTGAGGTTTTTTTTCATTCCCTTGCCCAGCGCCTTATGTTTTTAAACACACAAAAAACGCATTCTGTGTGAATGGCCCTAACTTATACACTTTTATATGCCATTTTACTATAAATAGTGTGATTAATATGAACTTTCCAAAATTTTTTAAAAATAGCTGGATGATGCACTTAAAGGCTGAAAAAACGAAGTGTAGAATTCACACTTCATGCACTCAACTGTCATATCTTTCTTTACATAGTGGAGGGGGAGTGGCTATCAGACTCTGATGTTGGATGACAAAACTACCTTATAAAATTCACACACTAGACAATGGAGTACATGGTGCATAGTATAAGTGCATAGTGTACAGTATGTAATTTGGGACACCACTATTAGCTCAAATATGTGTACTTTTTACTCAGCTCACCAAAGCTAAAAAAAAAAAACGGAATATGAAAACCCATGTTTCCACTTAATAGGTCTTTGTGCTATACAGCATACTCAGGGATACTGCGTCAAGTGAATGCATGCCTCTATTAAAGTCAATGTTCTGTACTGCCAGCTCTTGACACAGCAGAAATCCTTCTCACTTTTGGCAGTGTTCAGATTTCCATAGCCTTATGGAGAGTAGCAGGGTGAGAAAAATCACAGTGTATCCAAGCAAAATCCTGTTATTAACTGTAGGTGTCTGGTGCCAAAGGCCTCTTTTTCATCCAACTACCAACCATAACCAGCAGCAGGAGAGGTGAAGGATGACTCTACTCTCGCTCATCTGTGTGTTTGTTTTACTGAAGTTTCAAGGTCTTCTCAACGGAGACTGTTTTTCTCTCTGTTCTCCCATCTCATGCTGGTGAAAGGCCAGCAGTGTGCCTGGAATGGACAACACCCCACAACCCCCCCTGTGTGATAGCTGCAAAAGAAAAGTTCCCATGAGAAAAACAGGCATTCGCTCGGAGTTTTCCATTCTGCTGCTCTGTTGTCCATTAGTTGAACTGGGAGGAAGTCATGTTTGAAAGCAGACAGGAAGTGAGGATGGGCATGAATGACAGTGTGAAGATGTTTTAATGGCTGGGGACTATTTAGCAACACAGACTTTGAGAACCGACTGACATGCCTTGTGCTTCTACACACTGGAACTGTTTCACACCTGTGGGAGTGTAAGCCTTTTAGTGCGAGCGTGTGTGAGAGAAGCGTGAGACATGCACCATTAGCGCTGTGTGTGTCAGTCACGCTGGCCAAATATCTTGCAGGTGTGCCCAGGAGACACATTTCTCCGTTTGACTTTAGATCACATGCGATGTGTGCAATTTATAATCGGAGTTAAAGGATTAGTTCACCTAGAATGAAATGTGATTATTTACCCGCCCTCATGTCGTTCCAAACCTGTATCTCTGCATTTCATCTGTGAAACACACAAGACGACGTGTTGAATATATGACTGTATGGATCACAACTTTTTAATATGCATTTATAATGGTGAATTGAGATTTAAAAACTTCAAACAATGTGCAATTTTTTATGAATTGTTCACAATGTTCAGTCTTCTGAAGTTTTGTGTGATGAACAGAACAAATTTTAACTTGTTATTCACTGATAATCTTGCCCTCAAATGGGCAGATATCTGTTGTGACCAGAAGAAATTAGCGAGTTCAATACAACTTGATTTGTCTAACTTGTAAAAAATTCATTCAAACTGATTTTGAAAATAGATAAGCGATAAACTGAAATAAAATAAGCTAAAGGACTAAAATTACTACAATTAAAATGAAATAAAAATGAAAGCTGTATATAAATATTAAAAAAAATGACAAAAGCACATAACAAAAAAATTGAACTAAAATTAAAATGAAAACTGAAAATACTACACCCTTCACACATACTAATAAGCATATAAATCTAAGATAACAGATTTTTAGCAAATAACTTTTTTGTAACATTTTGTAGCTTCACTTTCTATTGTTTATACTGAAAAGTGCGATCATGATATTCTTCAAAACTTCACCTTGCCTTTTGACATGAGGGTGAGCAATATACATTTATACATTCTTTTTTGGGGGGGGGGGGTGGGCGGGGGGGGGTTGGGGGGGGGTTGGGGGGGGGGGGGGGGGGGGGGGGGGGGGGGGGGGGGGGGGGGGGGGGGGGGTGAACTATCTCTTTTAAATTTGTGATATTTATCAATTTTACACATGGGAACTGCAGTCAAAATCCCTGCTGACAGAAACCCTGTGGGGTGAGGGTGGTGATAAAACTTTCCGGAGGCTGTGCAGAACACTCATCTGAAGTTATGGTGAATGTGCAACTTCTGTGGCACAAGCCACCTGCCAATTTCAGCTCCAAATCCACCCACGACGCTAAAGACATGCAAATGGTGCAGTGTTTGCCTAATCTCATTTAGAGAGAAAAGGGTCTCTTGGAGGCCTAGGGGCAATTAGGCACAACACTGAAGAAATGACAGCAGATGGTCTTGGGTTTACACCAGAGCCTTACCTGACTGCCTTTTCCTCCTTTACACACTACACAACATTAATTATAAGCTAACACCACTGCCAAGGAGGTGCCAAAACACTACTTAGCCAAGTCCAACTTTCCAAAAGTTGAGTGCATATTCCTACATTCTAATAAGATCCGATCCTATTACAGATGCATTCAGTGTCTTCTTAAAAATGGTTCAATACAGTAACACCGAGTTAATTGAAGCCTGTGGACATCTTCTTTCTTGCTTTAGCACAGTAACAGGCAGAGTTAATGAGGATGACCCCCTCCAGAGTAAGTCTGCTGTGGGCTTAACTTGGCTCCAGGATCTGCTGTGCCGATTTAGCGCTTGGTCTTCTACTATCAGACCTCCTTTTGTGTTGTTCACTTTCAGCACAGCCCTAATCCTGACTAAAAGCCCAGATTCTGCAGTAATCCAAGCCAGTGTGTGAAGATGTGACAGAGGAAGCCATTGATCTTTGAGTTTACCCAGGGAGTTGGAATAGTGGCTTGTATTAAACCTTCCCTCCACTCACGGATAGTTTGTATTGTTGGTACACGGTGCTGCATGTATTACTATTAATGTGAAGTAGTTGTGATCTCCTCAGTTTTGGCTCGTGTGTTTGTGTGGGTGTGTGTGTGTGTGTGTTGCCTTGCAGAGAACGAGAAAGAACAAGACAAACTTCAACGCAAGCACGTTGATCATACACAGATATAAGGATGTAATTGGTATGGCTGGAAACTGGCATGTTGTCTTACATTTTCTCATAAGCTAAATTTCAATCTTTATTCCATCTGGTTCTATTCGTTCGAATAAAGCTTCTCATATTTCTACCGATTAAACCATAAACATAGCTTTTAAAAACATCGGATATTCCCTTATATCGTACAATCTTGTACAGCCATATTAGATTTTTTTAAGCAATTTTTTTTCATTTAGATCTTTGCATCAACTCATTATCACTTAAATTCAATTTAAAAACATAATACTACATATAATAAAACTTGTAAATGTAATATTGACAATATAAAAAAATCCAAAACAAAAAATAATTTAATATATATTTTTCAATATATATTATTACAATGCCAGTGCCTAAATTGACTTGTAGCATTTAAAACAATTGATTTCAATTTTAAAGGATTTATTTTCATTTATTTAGACAAAATAGTAAAGAATTGTAATGCTGTGCAATTAAGATGGTTAGGACCATAACATTAAAATATTTTTCATCTTATCAGTATCGGCCAGAATTTTTATATTGTGCATCCCTAAGATAGTACTTTTTTTGGGGGGGGGGGGGGGGGGGAAACCTACAACAACAAACAACTAAGACCCCACTATACATTTGCTGTCATAGCTTGGCAAACAGTGATCAGTTGAGTAACCTCATCTTTACAGACCTTTCAGGAACTTGGAGTATGTCTAGCATTGATTTTGACCCTTGAGAGTCTATAGTTAAGAGATTTCAACTGGAACAACAAGGACAGTGGGAATGAAGTAGGGGTCGACCGATTATCGGCGCCGATATTATATCGGTATCGGTCATTTTCAAAACAGAGTCGCCGATAAAATAACTTAATTTTGAAACGCGCTATTTGGCTCTGATGCAGCCTGTCATAACTCACCACTCTGTGGCCTAAAGCAGTCTCCGCCCACCGCCCATCTGTTTTGTTGGGAGTCATGAGTCCGACCAATCAGTGCGGAATTCACTCTCACTCCAAAAGCGCTTGCTAACGGCAGCTGCTTCAGTGATCACGCATCAGTTGTCTCTCAAAGGTAAGGCAGCAGCAGACGTTGCTTAAGTTGCAATAGATCCCAATCCACTAATGTTGCACTCAAGTTGCAAAACACCTCAATATTATCTATGATTTCCGCGATGCGGAAAACGCGGACGGAATCGCAGAATCCAGTCATATAAATGGAATTTACTGTATGACGCGGAATGTCACGGAATTTGTCAAAGTTTGGATGAATTAATCAAAAGTAGGTCAGTACACTTAAATAGAGACGCAATATGGACTTGTATCTGTAAATATTAAGCCGCAAAATTACTGTTTAAATATGAATCCAGCATGTTGCGTGTCTCTGTGTATGTAAATGGCATAGATGTGCGGTTTTGTTTTCTACACATACAAAGTGTGCGACGCTCGTGGTGATTTCAGCTTCTGTCGTCTCACTACATAAAGACATAAACACATGAACAACATCTCCAAAACTGCTCTGACTCCCTCTGAGAGTCACTTCATGAACATTTTAGCATTTTTAAGAGACTGATGGCTGAAATCTGACTGTGTAACTGCATGCGATCCATTATAATGTATAAAACAATTTAAAATAATGCCTCCCTGTGCTGTAAAGTGCCTTGCAGAGCATGCTTGTTCCAAATAAGATGTGATATATGATGAAGAAAATGAGAGAGAAAACATTCTTATACTCCTCCATAATAGTCATGTAGCTTTGTACTTTGGCTGACAGCTCCTCGAACATTTTAGGTCTCCGTATGGACTCCTGGTATCTGTTTTGCACAGGCTTACCCAGTTTCTGTTGAATAAAACAAAAGGCTTTAATACATCACTGTTTGTAAGCATGAATGCATTTGTTTGGTGTGCAGTACACAGCATCCAATTAGCGCTCTTCCGAAAGTGCAACAGAGGGGTTTTGAAAGCTACACAAATGACTCTCCTAGCCTTAAAGCAAAATGCATGCCATCCCAACGCCGCGAGCTGTCAAGACAGCGTGAGTCAATTAAAACACAAAACTGTGGCCGCATATCAAATGGAGCAAAATGTTAAACCTATCGCCGAGTACGAGTCCGGTTATCTCTGAGAGAACACAAAATCAATTTGTCGTGGCTATGATTGAATGTGTTTGAGGACAAATGACTCGCATGTACTGTATTTCTTCCAGCTTGTTAATTTACGTCTGCTTATCTTGGTCTGCTCCCTCTTCATACAGCCAGTTCTCTGTGCCATTTAAAAGCTCAGAGAACGCCTGATGGTCCTGGAGAGAAGAAAAAAAGCGTTTGTTTTATGCGTCATTCAGATTTGTTTTCCTTTCAGCTGCAGAGCTCATATGACCTACTAACTAATTTAAATGAATGAGAGTTTGTTTCATTTATGCATGAACTAAAAATGGCCTTCAGAGATTCCGCAATCAGGAACAGGCTTCTGAAACATGAAAACATTAACGAACACTATGAATAAATCACAGTCTGTTGATAACAGTTCCTGTGAGCTAAATAGATTACATGTCACTCAACAGGTAATGCCGTGTTATCTGGCAAAAGCCACATGGAAAAATACATTACTTGAGCATTAATAGACGTCTGATAGGGACCCTCCAGCTTGTGTTTGTAGTAATTGTTGTATCATTTTTTGTATGATTTTGCTGTATCATTTTGCTCTGTCAGGAAAGAAGAAGAGGAATTTAAGTGAGCGCCAGATGGTGAGAATGACTGATGGCTTTTTGAATAGCTTTATTCATGTTTATGGCTTCATGTACTGTCAAGATACCAAAATCACACTTCTAAGGCTAACTAAATAGCTATCACAGCTTTTGAATCATCATTTCAGATTTACTGAAACCATCTCATGCTAAAAGACAGCTGTTTCTTTCGTTTTCATCCCTAAAACAACTGTTACATGGACAGTTATTTTTACTAAAAGTCTGAGACTACTAGTAAAAGTGCTTTTGTTTAGATTTTTTTTTATTTAAATAATGAATTATAAATTTGATTATTAACATAATTTGACAGAAAAGTTAAATTGATAGGAATTGCAAAATGTCTTAGTATTTAAGGTTTTTAGTTTTAGATTTTTAATTTAAATTTGAGCTTTTCTGTTTCAATTTTAGTATTTTTAAGGTCTTCTTTTCAAAGAAGTTCGCATGATCTATACTAACGTTGCAAACGTATTTTAAATAAGAAATGTTTACTTTTATTATATTAATCAAAAGTGTTTATTTCAAATTAACACTGTTCTTCAAACTTTCTGTTTATCACACATCCGAAATTGTTAATAAAATTACTTTCTTGAGCATCAAATCAGCATATTAATATGATTTCTGAAGAATCACGTGCACTTAAGACTGGAGTAATGACTTGAAAAATCAGCTGAAAATTCAGCTTTGCCATCTCATGAATAAACTATACATTTTCAAATATATTGTGAATAGAAAACAGTTGTTTTTAACATACTTATTTCACAGTATTACGTAATGTATGTATTACTGATTTTTGTCAATAAATCACAGTCTAAATGTGTCATTATAGGCGTCGATCAAAAAAATAAATATTATATATATATCTAATATAAAACACACCCAAACTTTTGACCAAGTAGGTATGTAGCGCTGGACAATCAACACACCCTTTTTCATTTGTTTTAACAAATCAATTATTCATTAGATTGACAAACATTCACAGACCCCTCACCCAATCAACATACTGGGTGCCAAGTTGTCTGTGAACAGGGCCCATGACCCTGGTTACCATGGCAACCCTGACACCTTTGCTAGACCAAATAGATTTTACGACCTAATGGCATTTGATAGTCCCCCTCTCACACAATTTCCATAGAAACCAAATTGGACTCTTCCTACTTAATTAATAGGAAAACCGTGCTTTGAATGAACCACTAATCCTTCAGGTCATTGTGGTATAGTATTGCTGTCTTGTCTATTATGCTGGTTTATTGTAAGAACTAGTTTATGCATGCTTATATAGAACCACTCGTCATGTAACCTTACATAACTGGTAATAACATGTTTGGTCTCTATTAATTCTTATTCTCTGGATGATCTATTGAGAAGTGTAAATCGTCATTTTTATACTATGCACCTATTAGTGTTTCTTAAAGAATCTTTTATTAGTTTTGTGCAATCAACACCCCAAGCGAATTACTTTGCAATTACCATGTGCCCTCACCCAAAACGTCGTAAAACCTCCAGCAATTGCAACCTCCCGCTCTGAATTTATGTCTTTCTCATTGGACAAGCCGTCTTGAGAGGCGTGAATCTTCTCCGACCTTAAAGACATCACACCATGTGACCCGCCCAGAGTCAGTGGTTCGGTTGTATCTGAGAAGATGAGAATGTGAGCTACAATGCTCCAGGACATCCTAAGTTTTGTGCCAGGCTTTCGGCCTTGACTTTTCCATTCACCAAGATCATCTGACTCAAACTGTTTTTTTTTCATCAACCAACTTCAGCAAAGGTCATTGGGACTTTCAGATTGCATCAAGCCTTTTTTTCAGACAGACGAGACGTGCAAGTATTCAAACTTAGTCTTATTAATTGATACATTAGGTATCATTTGCACCTTTTTACAAAGGTGTGTTTGAACTAAGAATCTGATGTTTCCCTCGGGTAGATCTGCTGAATATGCAAATGGTTCCATAAATTCATATTCTTATTTTCTCTCCTCTTTAATGAGTTAAGCTTTAACCCTTTCCTATACAACTGTATGTGTGTGTGTGTGTGTGTTTTATGTGTATGTTAGACCAGTTTAAGTGTTTATGTAGTATGTTGGACTAGTTTAAGTTTTTATGTAGTTAATAAAGTCTTACTTGACGTTGTTCATTGTTTGCTCACAACTGGAGTCACTTAATCATACCAATTTATGCTACAAGCTCTTTGTATAGTTGTACAGTAAGAAAGTTATTTCCCTTAACCAGGAAATTAACGTTCTTAGAATTGACAAGACAGTTGACCCTGAGTGGTCAGTTAAATATCTACAGTGGATCTAATATATGAATATTTAATTATAACTAGTTATGGTTAATTTTTCATATTTCCCCATGAGCTGATTCGCTACAAGTACATGCCAAAATGTTTTTATTCGATTAGCAACCCATAAATGTTAATATTTCTTTAATATTTTTTTACATTTCTTTCTCACTTTATCATAAAATATTTTTTTAGGAAAACCTAAAACTTTAAGGTTTAATTTAGATTTTAAATGCCAGATTTTCAGATTTTCAGACCCTGATGCATAAACAAACGTTTAGTCAACAGTACCTCCTTCTCCATGCAAGTGCTGATGCGATCCTTTGGTAACTGCTGGGTAAACATCTCCTCAATGGTCAGAACAACTTGTTTGACCTTCATCTTGGCTTTTTTAGCATCAGGGGGGTGATTGTTTACTTCTCCATTCATCTGTAAAGAACAGACAATGTCTATTAGCATAATGGTACAACAGTCAGTCAAACTGACAGAAATACATATTAAGATATTTCACAAGATGTAACACGGATAACAATGCTTTTACATATTACTAGATACACATCAACATGCCTATTTGATATACACATATAAAGCAAAATGTATTGAGAAAGCAGTAAGTGAGAGATGTACTGTAGCTCACTTACACTCAGAGCATCTGTTTGATTCTGCTCTTTTTCCATGGGGGGACACTGTGCTTTTGGCAGGTTTTCTTTGTCTACCGAGAGCTGAATATTTGCCTCCTGTATCTTGTCCTAGAAATGACAGTTCCAGGGAGCTGATAGTTACGTTTCTACACAATTATGTAACTGCATCACAACAAGGAGCCAATTGCCCACTGTCACCCTCATAGAAACCCCAGTAGTCAACATTAGTGATCATATAAAGCATAACTATGAGAAATACATATGTTAGCCAAGCTATAGTATTATAAACTAATCTTTTTTTTTATCCCCACACCCATTTCATCACTAAAAGCTTGAAGATAGCTGTTCAGTAATGATGTCAATTTGTAGAGAGCCCTGGGAAGCTAATTCAGTTGCGTTCTCTCTGAAACTTTGAATGGGATTTTAGAATATGGGGAATGTGGGGAAGTCGTGGCCTAATGGTTAGAGATTCGGACTCGTAACCCAAAGGTTGCGGGTTCGAGTCTCGTACCGGCGGGATTGTAGGTGGGTGGAGTGAATGTACAGCGCTCTCTTCCACCTTCAATACCACGACTGAGGTGCCCTTGAGCAAGGCACCGAACCCCCAACTGCTCCCCGGGCGCTGCAGTATAAATGGCTGCCCACTGCTCTGGGTTTTGTGTGTGTTCACTGCTGTGTGTGTGCACTTTGGATGGATAAATATAAAAAAACCATACTTGGCCACATGTCACTTCACAATTTGAATAGTGGTTTTCGATTTTTAGGTAAATTGAAGTACGTGGCTGCATTAGTTGAAGAGACTTTCCTGGTTAACATCATATTTTGCAAACACATGCCTCGAATATGTTTGAAGCTATCGTGTGTGAGTTATAGTCTTTATATAGCAGTCCTTATTTTTAAAAATATGTATATATATGTGTGTGTGTGTTTGAGATATGAATGAGTGTAAAACTAAGCTCTATTGACTGTTTTTCATAATTTACTTGTACAGCAAAAACAAAAGAACAGTATACTGAATAACATCTGAGAAAGAAAAGAACTATAACAAAAACATTGTTTGCAAAATATATTAGTCTTTCCTAAAATGTCTGAAACTGTTGTGTGATAGTTATAGTCCTTATATAGCAGTTTCTTTTTTTAAATTATGTTTGAGGTATGAATGTGTGTAAAGTTAAGCTCTATTTTCACTGTTTTCCCTGACATATACTTGTACATCCATTTTACATTAAAAACTGGGTTTTTCAATATGCAATATTACAGAGTCTTACCTCAAATTAATTTGAAACTGTTATGCGTTAGTTATAGTACTTATATAGCAGTCCTTTAAAAAAATAAATAAAATGTTTGTGGTATTAATGTGTATAAAACTAAGCTGTATTGACTGTTTTTCTTACGTAAAAAAAATCAATAGAATATATTATATAACAACTTGTTAATGACTAATAATATCTGAAAAAGAAAAATATCTACAACAAAAACATCTTACTTACAGAATCTTACTTTAATTTGGAGCTGTTGTGTCCTAGTTATAGTCTTCATATAGCAGTCCTTAGATGATATTTAAATATTATGTTTAAGGTACAATGAAAATACAATCTATTGACTGTTTTTCTTGACGTTTCCTTGTATAACCATTTTACTTAAAAAAATCTATTTCATATTTTATACAGCATCCCTTTGTTAATGACTGAACAACATCTAAGCAAGAAAATATTATTAACAAAAAGATGACAATTACATGACACATTATTTGGCTTTTACTGTTAGTACACTCACGATTATGAAACAAGCACATTGTGGTACCCACCTCTCTGTCAACATCATCAGAGCCATAATGACTGCAAATCTCATTTATTTCTGTGGTTTCAGATTCATTTGAGCTGACCCTCGGAACCATAGTAGCTGAACTCACGCTGACTATACCACTGGCGTTTACTTCAACTTTAACTTTCACCTTTGTTTTTTCTCCATTCTCCTGAGTTTGAATGTTCTGCACTTTATATTCAGCTGTGGAAGCATGTTACACATAGCATTAATTCACATTCAAAATATGATATCAGTATCATCAGTATGCCGCAATATAAACACTTCTATGGCCTGAAGGGATACCCCTCAACTGTCACCGATCTTTGCCCCAGGAAAGGGCAGTGATGTCAAACCGAATAAAAAGATTCCACAATAAAAGGCTTGCTCCTGTAAAACGTGATCATTTTGTCTGACGGAAAGGAATGATTCCTGCCAAATATCTTGTAACAGCTGGAAGGTATGGACAAGTAAGAGGTGCATTAGTATGGGAGATGCAGAGTACAGCTTATGCACGTAGATAGTGTATAGTGTTAAACCAAATCAAATGAAAACAGTAGCACGTTTCCCTGGGCTTGGTTCTGATATAAAGTACAGTAGCGAGCTGAGCTTACGATTTGCCTTCATCTGCTTCACTGGTCCAGGACAGAGAAACGGGGAATGGGATAGCATCTGTGATGGTGAAGTCTCGCACTCTGAATGCAGGAGAGAGCATGGCACACTATGGAAAAACATTATACAACAGATAAATTTTTAATGCAATCAATATTTTATTCTTGTACAGATTCACAGTTTTCACATTCTGCAAAATATAGTGTGCAACATGCCTCAAAAAACACACTACCATTCAAAAGTTTGGGGCCTGTAAGATTTTTTTTTTTACAATTATTTTCTTCCGCCAATACGTTAATTGATCAGAACAGAAAATTCATTTGAATTTACAAAAGATTTTATTTCAAATAAATGTTGTTTTGAAATTTCTGTTCAGTGAATCCTGAAAAAAAAAAGCCAGTTTCCACAGAAATACAAACAGTGGCACAACTGTTTTCAAAATAGCAAATAGGTGTATTAAATTGTAATATTTTACAATATTGCTGTCTTTTTCTGTTTTTGATCAAATAAAGCCTTGGTGAGAATAATTTTAGTGATTTTTTTATAAAAAAAAAAAAAAAACTTTTCTAGGTTACCCAGACACACCCACAGTCTATCACTGCTTAAGCAACCAAAAGCCCCGCCACAAATTCATGGCATTAGAATGAATTTGAGTGAGTTTTGCAGTGTAGGGCTAGTTGGGATACTCAAACAAACAGAGCAATTCCCCCAACCAGCCTTTGAATGGTTTACTTATAGTTGTATATTCAACTTGGAAAGGGGAAAATTGATTGAAAAATTGAACATTATTACACCCTTCCGCTTTAAACTATCCACATTATGCTGTTTATTACCACTTACCTGTAATGCACAGCCTCTGGCCACTGCTTCATCTGTATTCAATGTAGTGCTCACATCCTTCTTGAAGAATTTACTAATCTGAGCCTTTACAACAGGGATCCGTGTGGCTCCCCCTACAATCTCCATAGCACTGATGTCCTGAATCCGCACTTGAGCCTGTTCTACAGCAGTCATCAATGGAACCATCACTCTCTCAATCAGGTCGGCACATAACTCCTCAAATTTGGCCCTGTGTGGAAGAGGAAGGCATTTAGTTGTGACTTAGCTTGTTGATCAAATATGCTGAATAGTATCACAAATTAAGTAGACCAATTGCAGTCAGTAATGTCATCAATACAGACATGATTTTAGCTGCAAATATGACATGTGTACACAGCAAATTATGACATGTGTAGTCAGATAAAGATGAGAATTTAGGCATGTTAAAAAACATAAGCAGGGGACTTTTAACTTTCATTATTACTATTTCATTAATCCCTGAAAAAAACATTAGAATACAAGCTTGTGTGGATTTGCATTACTTACACTAAGTGGAAAGGGCAGCTCCCAATATAATATGAATATTATGCAGTTTATCAATATTTGATTATGTATAATATAATAGCAGCCTATATGTACTATCAAAGTAGGGATGCACTGATATTAAGAATTATACCAATAAGATGATAAATATTTTCATGCCTGGTAACCGATAAATAGCAGATATTAAAATTCTATTCTATTTTATTTAAATAAAATAAAAATTTGTTCAAAATTCTACAAATGAATTTAAGCATCAAAACATCACGAAGTATGAAAAAAATATATTCTTTGTGAAATTTGCTAGTTTACATGTAAAAACTAATTCTGATAAGCTGATATATATGTGCGTTATGCATAGTACTGTTAAACTAATAACCGATAAAAAGCTGATATTAAAATTCTCTCACTTAAAACTTTTTTTTTTACGAATTTTCAAAATTACGAACTAAATAGAACATCAAAAACAAAAAAATCAATTGTTTAAAATGCTACAAGTGGGCAGTACATGTCGGTAAGAAAAATATATGTTAATTTTAAAGTTTGCTAAATATTACATTTAAGAGTGTTAATAAATTGTTAGTGTTTATACAATAATAGTTAAATATGCGTTAGACCCAAATAAAATCAAAATTGAAATTTACATGCACATTTAGGATACATTTACACAACAAAGACTGTACTAAAAACCGAATTTTTTTATATTTTTTTTATTTAAGTTTTGTGTAAAGACGACAATGTCAAAACGATTCCGGTTCACGCACATCTGCAAAAACGACTAAAAAGCATTATTATGTATGCCAAGACAGTAGTTGTCAATGTCATTTTGTAAAGAAACACTACGTGTTTTCAAAGATTTGCATTTTCAGGCCCCCAAAACGGTGTTGTTGTGTAAATGAATGGCCAAAATGCTTAAAAAGTTTTTACATTTTTAGTTGCAAACGGTGTTGTGTAAACACTCCTTTAAATACTAAACAATAATGGACTTTTTTTTTTACAAAAATCCTCTTGTATCGGCCAATAACTGATATGGTACAGATATATTGTGCATTAACAATTCATAGCTCTAAATAACATTAGTCACATACCTGTTCATTTTCCCACATACGTCTTTATCGTCCATAAAGCACTCAATGTTGAGGAGAATGTCTGTGGAGTTGCTGCTCATCAGTTTTTTGAGTTTCTCACATTCTTGTGTCAGTCGCAACATAGCTCGAGCCTTGGACTTCACATCCATCTTGTACCTAGACTTATATTCAGCACAGAAGTATTCCACCAGACTCTGATCAAAGTCTTTCCCTCCCAAATAAGGATCAAAGGCGGTCGACAGCACCTGCAAAATACAGAGCATTCACTGATGTGCGTGAACATGCAAAGTTGGGGATCTACACGAGCGTCTGACTTTGATTGAGACTCAGTTTGCCTTTGTTGAAAGCACAAACAGACACCTGGAGAGCTGAGTGGCCCATGTCCACAAATGCCACAATTTTTGGATTCTCATCACAGCCTGGAAGATCTTTCTTGTATATGCCATAGTTTAACGCCACTGGAATGATAAATGACACTGTCAAAATTGCTTCAGATGTGGCAAAGGCACTGTTGTTGTGAGTTTCATTAATTCAAACGATACCTGCAGTGCTGTCATTCATTAGCTTCAGGCAGTTCAAGCTGGCAATCTTGGCAGCATCCAGCACAGACGTCCTTTCTGAATCAGTGAAGAATGAGGGGATCTATACGTGACAAAATCATTTGTATGGCCAAAGAAATGACACAAACAAACAAACCATCGGATTGGTGGCTTGCACATTTGTGGTTTATGTCCAAATTAAAAAGGGCCTGGTTAAACGTTACTGCTGTATGAAAATAAAGCAAGGCCTTTTCTCTAAAATATCATGATGACAAGAATAAAAATGACTGTAATACATTATTAGCACTATAAATAATTTTAGGAGAATTTCTAATTAACTAAAAGCCTCTATTTCTGGTACATGCCCCTGGTATCCATTAAATATCATGAAAATTAATTATTTCTTGCAATATTCACAGCTTCAGTGCAAAGACGTACAGAGATGACACACTCCACCACTTTCTTCTGCAGATTAGCTTCTGCAATGCCTTTCAGTTTGGTCAACAACATAGCCGTGACCTGCTCGATGCAGAAATGGTGCTCCTGGTCAAGGTACATGACCTACTCAAGACAATGAAAGTCACAATCTTATTCTTTAATCAAAAAATAACATGACAGTTCACCCAAAAATGAAAAAAAAAAATCTGAAACCTTTCATGTCAAGTTTTTGTCTCCTCATCAGAACAGATATGGAGAAATTTACATCAATCCCCTCCAATAGATCCTCTACAGGAAATGGGTGCCGTCAGAATGAGAGTCCAAGCAGCTGATAAAAACATCACAATCCACAAGTAATCCACACGACTCCAGTCCATCAATTAATGTCTTGTGAAGTGAAGGAAGAAACAAATCCACCATTAAGGTGTTTTAACTTTAAACCTTCACTTCTGGACAAAATACACGTCCATAATTCATTTAATAATGATTCATCCAAAGAAAAAGTTCATCTCTCGTCCTCTCACAACAAAATCCACCATTTCGAATTGTTTTCAGCTGTTTTCTTGATCTGTGCATATTTCTGTCCTGATTCAGAGGAGTCAACATTTCCCTGGAGAAAGCATAATTATGGATAAAGGACTCATATTTTACCTGTATGCAATAGTTAGATGTTTAAAAAAAACATCATAATGATGGATTTGTTACAAACACACTTTTTTTAAGACATTAATTGATGGACTGGAGTGATGTCAATACTAGTGGATTATTGTGATAATTTTATTAGCTGTTTGGACTCTCAATCTGACGGCACCCATTCACTACAGAGGAGATTTGTGAGAAAGCTACAGTATGTAATGCTAATGCACTGCTAAACAAACCCAACTACATTTTAAATGATCCTTTATGGGACTAATGAACACAGTGTTTACCTTGATTCCAACCTTCCCAATATTTAGTGGTACCAGGTCATATGGTAAACTAGCCTTCTCCGCTTGCACAGAACGATCTTGAAACAATCTGCCATGCAGTCTCTTAAAATGAGAGACTGTGCTCGCAGTATTGGCTATCATCTAGAACAAGTAAAAAATATGAATGGTAATATAGGACACTTTTGCTTCATTCATAATCATCATCACAGATGAGAACAGGAATGCCCACCTGGTTTTTTGCAGCATTGCCAGTGCTTCTGTTCTTTGAATTAAATGACACAACAGCTCTAAAACAAACAAGTTCAGTGGTATTAAACTTTTGAAGGATTCAAATAACAGATTTTAGCTCACGTGTACATCATGTTTCAGATGTCAGTGTCATTGACAAGTGTATGAAATGAGGAAACAAGCAACTTGTCAACTAGACTTGTACTTGACTTTCAGTTTAGGTGGATATTCACATATGGAGTGTCAATATTCATCTGATACACTGAAGATACATGAAATGAAAGCTTTATCCAACGACAGCCACCCTGGACTCCGGTCCGTACGCCGAGCGGTGTGTTCAGGTCAGATAAACAAATAAACAAACCCGCTAGTACGTGGTGTCAGTCCAGTCACTGTCGGTAATCGAGAGTCGACACTATTTTAGTCCTCGCGACCATATCGCTTTTCAGCGAACTTTCCAGAAACGTCCAAACGCAGCAGCGGCGGCCCTGCTCGGTCCAGCCCGCGCCGTGTGATAGCGTTAAGCGTTCACAGCTCCAGAGGAGAGCTTTCGGCGCGGCGCAGCCGAGCGTCAGATGGGTTGCTGTGGTAACCGCACGAGATTATGGGATAAATAGCACAAATATGTTTTAATGGCGTCGAGGGGTTTATTATTAGTTCGACAAGACGAATGTTTACTTTTTAAAGTTCTAGATATTACAAATTGACCAGTTCAATATTTCATGTCTGTTCGCATATTTCACGCGAGGAGAAGACTAAATGTTATAGGGTAGTCGTGACAGTTGTATTAAAACTTAATAGAGCTAACGTTATATCATTCAGTGGGCCTATACTTCAGTAAGATTGAAAGCTCATTGTGTTTTTATGTAAGTTATTGGGGTTTTGGTCGAAAGTGGGATACAGGATAACATTTTAAAGAGTTTAAGTTACTTCATGACTGAAGACAAAGTATAAAGTGACTGTTTACGCGTCGTGTCAAATTTTGCCATATTTTATTGGAAGTGAATGAAGCTGTTCCGCCGTTCTGTCTGACTAAATTATCATGTTTGTGAACTATCCCTTTAACAAACATTTGAATCGCGCTTGAAGCACTGCCCCCTTTGCAGTAGTTAGCGTTGCGGTCACTAGAGGGCGCAGCTGAGACGCGCGTTCAACAGGAAACGTCTTCGCAAAACAAAGCTGGGTGACGATCGGCACGCACAGTAGTGACTGTTGGATACAGGATCAGTGCAAATACTCTGCTACAGCACATTTACAGCGAGCTGGCAGCGTGCGGTACCCGCGCTTCTTTCTACTATGCTTTCCATAAACTCTCAAAACGGATACAGTGTTGCCCGATGTTTCTTGCTTTGGTCGCTTAGTAAGTATTTTTCTACTCGTCTACCAAAAGGAAGTTTTTTTTTTAGCTCGAGAGTCTTAGGTTAATTTCGGTTGCTGTTTGTTTTATTTTAGAATGGCTTTTTATTGCTTCTTTTACAGATGGAAAAGCATATGCTGAAAATAAACTGTTAGTAGTGACCAGGGTATGAACCTATTTTAAATAAGCTGCCACAAATGACACATCCTTTTTCTTGTAACAGCTTTCCTGCACTCCTTCAAGTTATGAGGAGTGCTTTTAAATGGATGTTTACAACTTCATTTGACGGTTGTATGAATTAAATATCTAAATATGTGGAGCATACATGCTTTTTCAAACTTAGTTGCCTAGTATATTGAATGAATGGTTGAGCTGCCTACCTAGGTAACAATTTGGGCATCATAGGTATGATTGGTTGATTCAAAACCTAGTGAGCTGCCTGTCTAGACAGCATTTTGTGCATTGAAGGTTTGATTGATTGTGTCTGGAAACCCTACTGAGCTGCCTAGCTTAACAACATTTTTGGGCATGATATTTTGTATCTCAAAACCTAGTGAGCTGCTTGTCTTGACAACATTTCTGGGCGTCATATGCGATTTACTGTGAATAAACTGCCACAGCCAGAGTATCTGTTCTTCACTGTAAATAATTCATTGAACAGACTGATGTGCAACAGTTTGGAGTAGAAGTGTGGAAAGTGTTGTTGGAAGAAAATGTAACTGAATCCTTCCTCTTTCTCCACCCTTGCCAGGCAAATGAGTAGCGTTACATTTTATACAGAACACCAGTGCTGATAGAACTGCTTTAATGTATTGATCAATGCCTATAAAGACAGTTTAATATGGACATTTGTGGATATTAAGGTCATAAATTAAACCTACAACCACCCGACTGCATGAATTGTGTGTTTGCAGTTGATGTAAGATTGTCTGTATGCCTACATGCCAGTCACGTAAATGCAATTCAAGTTGTTGGACTGAGCACCTCATCCGTTTCTACAGTAAAAAGCCTGTGGATCCCACTAACCTAATGTGTCTAGCTAACACCTGAACCACAGGCAAATTGTGCTCTGTGTCTGATAAGAAATATTATCAGTGCCCCTTATTTTGTCTCAGTTTCGCCACTTATCAAAGTGCCTCAGTTTGTTTAGATTTGCAGGGAAAAGAGAGTCTCTTCATTAATCATTAGGCTATGTATGCTGAAGGATCTCAGGCATAACTGTTCATGAATTTTTTTTATGTGCACAGAAGATACACCTTGCTGTTCAAGAAAGAGACTTGTGGTTGCTAATATCTTGAGGTACTGACCTAGTTTTAGTAGTATTAGCACCTGCACCTGAGTTCAACAGTATGGACCCGCTGGTCTGGAGCGCATGAGGGAGTTTCAGGTCAAAACCGTCACCTGCTCTTTTGGGCCAGTTTTGCATTATTTTTACATTTGCCTGTCTTGGCTATTTGTTTTTGTGTGATGCATTGCACATTGTTGTTGTGAATTTGTCTAGCTGACTGACATGAAGTTTGGTTAAAGTTGCAAGAATTATGATAGTTTTTTTTTTTTATTAAGCATCATTAAGAATGAGTTGAAAATTACAAACCCTTTAGGTGTTTTTTTTTTGCTTAACATGCCATTGCTTTCCTGCAAAAGTGTGTTTCTGAATTAGGGCTGTCAAAAAAAATTTGAATTTCGAATATTCGTCGAATTTAAAATAAAAATCCACATTCGAATGCAAAAACGTTGCATTCGAATTTTAGGTGTGCTTCAGGCAGCCTTATCAGTGGTGCACGAGATGCGATGACGATGTGTCATTGCATTATAATGTTTTTGTTAGTCTATCCAGTTGAAGCCAATAGATGCGGCACTGCTACGTTGTTCATTCAAAATATTGCGGAAAAAGAGAACATCAATGCAGAGAAGATCTTGTTGTCAGCTTCAAAAACTTAACACGCCGTTCAAACCAGAACATATTTCGACCATTGTCTAAGTGCCATCCATCACCTTATGCAAACCTCAGATCTCGCACAAAAGAGCCGCGTGTTTAGAAAGCCATGTAAAATTAATGTAGGTTTAGCTTTTAAAAAAACATATCGAGACTTTATGGCGGGTTTTCCCCCCATCCCACTGCATCTCATGTTTTTAAATGAAAAATGTACTTGTCGATTGGCTTTCCGCCCTTTGTATTAAACTATGCATTCATACATGATGCATTTTGTTTATAGTTGTTTAAGCAACTTAATTAATTATATATGGTTTATAAACATTATTTTAAACATTATGTACTTTTTTCACAGATAGTCATGTTATCTTACTAAATAAACGTGCATTAGTAATATTTTGCTCGATGTGCCCTCTTGTGGCCTCAGAAGAGAAGCCAACAGCTTTTCTTCACCCTAACTGAAATTATGCATTTGACTGCCCTATTATGAATATAGTCACAATTACATGGAGCTAATCATAGCTTATTCCAGTAAAAAAAATAAAAAATTAAAGATGCACTGATTGCAATATTCTTGGACGATTCCAATTTTTCTGTCAGTGTGACCTGCCGATAACGATTTTTGCTGATTCCGATTTTCCTTCTAAGAACTATAATTGACAGCATATACAAACAAAAATCTATACTTTATCAATGCAAACAATTATTTACATAATAAAAGAAATTATTAAACATTACAACTCCCCCAATCTGGACTAAGTTACAGATGTTCTCTCACTTAAACAACTCTCAAAATAAAGTGCTCTGTGACTAGAAAGAAGCAGAAATAACAATTAACTGAAAATGAGTTGCTGTATATAAATACAGATGTAATTTCCCACTGTTTCTTAAATTGTCATTTTTTTTCACTAACCTTATTAAATGTGTTATCTTTCACATAAAATTCTTACTTTGTTTCAATTGATTCAGTTAGAATAATAAGAAATTGTAGAGTTGTTACCGTTCAAATGAAATCCGTATCAACAAACTCCATCTTTCCACAGAAGCTGCATCTGAAGTGGCATTAAATGTATTTACACAGACTGTTTGATGAAGCTGAGGTCAGGTGCCATAAATGCATTTACACCGCAAAATTTCAAATGCATAAATATATTATTATAAATGTTATATATTATGTTTTAATGTTATAAATGTTATTTTATTAAAAATTAATAGTTTAAATATTTTTAAACATACAAATAAAAATGTTGGGAAAAATGCAATGATAGTTTTAAATATGAAACCAAACCACCAGTAAGTGGCGGCAAAAAAAAATGACATCATTTAGTCATTCATTCAACCGATTTGTTCAAATGGCTGATTCATTCAGAAACGAGGCACGTGACTGTCTTTATGAATGGGCCACTGAATCATTGACTCACTCGATTTGTTCAAAAACGCGGATTCATTCAGTTGTTACACAACAGTTATGCTGTGGCTTTGATTGGAACTATTTTCGTCAGCGAAATTGAGCAAAAACAGTCAATATTGTGTCTAAAATGAAAGTCACTTAATTTTAACTTTTTTTTTATTGAACTACTATTGTATAAAATCACTGTCACACTGCAATCATGTTGATATTGCAAGCAGCTTGTTCGTGTAATGTTGCTTACCCTAAATTCTATATTATACTATAATTTTTTTCTAAACCCAGTATGCATCTATACCTTTCTTTGAGTTACTTTGTGTTGTTCTGTTGCGCCATTTGTTTTGATTCTGCACGGGTCTCTCCACACACTCACTCAGGCTGCGCGAGCATCATCGGGCACGACATCAATACATTATCAGTCTTCGTTTACACTGAAAGCAATACAATCAGAATCGCGCGAAACGACATGTTTACATGCGGATGAGAGCGCATGTACGACGTTCAAAACGGACACGCTTCAATCGCCATCATCTGCAATCGGTATAAATTTCCGATCCAGGCCGTCGATCGTGCCTCTATTAAAAATAATCAAAAAGCAATTTTAAACTTGTGCTAATTAGTACTTTTTGGACAAAAAATTAACAGTTTAAAAAATAATCTCCTGAAATAAAAAATACAATAACATTATTAATAATGGAAAATAATATACAATAGTAATATTACTTATTGCAATTAAAATAGACTTTTGTGATAAAACTAAAATTATACATTTAACGAAAATTTTAATCTTGCTAAGATTCCTATAATATACGAAATATAAGATTTTATAAATAAGATTATTGCAAATTAAATACCATGGTAATTCTTTGTGGAAAAAATTTTACATTTTACTGGAAAAAAAAGTCTCCCTGCTATTCTATGGTAAAAAAAAACATAAAACTAAAAAATAATATATCAGATTATTAAAACTAATCCACTTAATTGCAGATTAAAAAACTAGTAAAAACATTTTGTGATGAACTCTAACATTAGCAAAAAATATCTTTATTATAAGATTTATATGAAAAGATGAAAAAATATACAAGAAAAAAATCATTTAAAAATGTAGAATAAAAATAGAATAAAGTAGTTTTTTCTGCCAAATGAAAACATGGCAAGTGCTTATTGCCCAACCAGTCCCAACTGGGACAGTAGAAAAAAATTATTTTGAGCCCTGATCTGACTTAAAATATGCTGTACTATTTTCATAGTTTTTCCCTTTAAGGAATTTTTTTTGTTTTAAGGTCTTATGAAGATGTACAGTGGGTACGGAAAGTATTCAGACCCCCTTAAATTTTTCACTCTTTGTTATAATTGCAGCCATTTGCTAAATCTTTAAGTTCATTTTTTTTTCCTCATTAATGTAAACACAGCACTCCATATTGACAGAAAAATACAGAATTTTTGACATTTTTGCAGATTATTAAAAAAGAAAAACTGAAATATCACATGGTATCATTAGTATTCAGACCCTTTGCTCAGTATTGAGTAGAATCACCCTTTTGATCTAATACAGCCATGAGTCTTTTTGGGAAAGATGCAACAAGTTTTTCACACCTGGATTTGGGGATCCTCTGCCATTCCTCCTTGCAGATCCTCTCCAGTTCTGTCAGGTTGGATGGTAAACGTTGGTGGACAGCCATTTTTAGGTCTCTCCAGAGATGCTCTATTGGGTTTAAGTCAGGGCTCTGGCTAGGCCATTCAGAACAGTCACAGAGTTGTTGTGAAGCCACTCCTTCGTTATTTTAGCTGTGTGCTTAGGGTCATTGGCTTGTTGGAAGGTAAACCTTCGGCCCAGTCCGAGGTCCTGAGCACTCTGGAGAAGGTTTTTCGTCCAGGATATCCCTGTACTTGGCCGCATTCATCTTTCCCTTGATTGCAACCAGTCGTCCTGTCCCTTCAGCTGAAAAACACCCCCACAGCATGATGCTGCACCACCATGCTTCACTGTTGGGACTGTATCGGACAGGGACGAGCAGTGCCTGGTTTGCTCCACACATACCGCTTAGAATTAAGGCCAAATTTCTATCTTGGTCTCATCAGACCAGAGAAGCTTATTTCTCACCATCTTGGAGTCCTTCAGTTGTTTTTTAGCCTTGCCTAGAGAGGCTTCCGTCGGGCCCCCCCGCCCCCACTCTGCCATAAAGACCCGACTGGTGGAGGGCTGCAGTGATGGTTAACTTTCTACAACTTTCTCCCATCTCCCCCCTACATCTCTGAGCTCAGCCCACAGTGATCTTTTGGGTCTTCTTTACCTCTCTCACCAAGAGGCTCTCCTCCCCGATAGCTCAGTTTTTGGCCGGACGTCCAGCTCTAGAGGTTCTGGTCACCCAAACTCTTCCATTTAAGGATTATGGAGGCCGCTGTGCTCTTAGGAATCTTAAGTGCAGCAGAATTTTTTTTTTTAACCTTGGCCAGATCTGTGTCTTGCCACAATTCTGTCTCTGATCTCTTCAGGCAGTTTCTTTGACCTCATGATTCTCATTTGCTCTTACATGCACTGTGAGCTGTAAGGTCTTATATAGACAGGTGTGTGCTTTCCTAATCAAGTCCAATCAGTATAATCAAACACAAATGGACTCAAATGAAAGTGTAGAACCATCTCAAGGATGATCAAAAGAAATGGACAGCAAAATGAGTAAATTTTAAATATATGAGTGTCACTGCAAATGGTCTGAATACTTAGGACCAGGTGATATTTCAGTTTTTCTTTTTTGTAATGAATCCTGAACAAATGTCAACAATTCTGTGTTTTTTCTGTCAATATGGGGTGCTGTTTGTACATTAATGAGGGGAAAAAATTAACTTGAATGATTTTAGCAAATGGATGCAATATTGTTAAGAGTGAAAATTTTAAGGGGGTCTGAATACTTTCCGTACCCACTGTATATGTCACGGTATCAGCTCTGTCCTGTTGTATTATTTATGATGTGCAGAAGCTTTAAGAGAGATAACATATCTTTTGTGTGTACCTGCAGGCAGAAGGAATGATCAGTCAAAGGCCACTGCGGTTTTGCTGTGAGGCACAGCTAAAAACAAAGCCATTTAAAATGTGCATCAAAGATCTTTTGTTAGTTGATGAGATATACTACGAAAAGTAAAATAACCAGCAGGTGTTTTAAGTCTTTCCCCCACAGATGTTGTTCTGTTCCGAAGTTATTCCGTCGCTTGAGTCAGGAGACAGTTTAAGCTAGCAGTTTTAAAAGATAAAAGTACTGTTTACACCTGACAGTTAAAAAGATAAACACACCAGTACTCACTTTCTGAAAAGGTGTCTGTCAAATACATATCTAAAGTTATGCAGGGAGTGCAGGAATCCATGGATGGCATGAAATCACCTTGGCGGTGTGAATACTTGCACTCTGTTCTGCTTATCAGTGAGAGGCAGTTTTAGGATTTGGTTTGGGATTAAAAGCCATGGGAGATGGAGACAAACTAGGCATTTATGATGAGCAAAGGAATGCCAATGCATACTCGTTTTTCTCCCAACTTACTAAAATGCTGTAATAGGACAGCATATCTACTTTAATACTCAAGACAGAGTTTTATGATTTTATATTTATTTCTTTCTTTAACTGTGGAGACACAGTAAAATAATGTGTTTCATAATCTGCACGGAAACCAAAGTTGAGCAAAATTCAGAATTTAGCCTTCATGTTTTGTTTGGGGTTTGAGAGAGAACCAGTGGTCATTTTAATAGCTTTAAGAATATATTTAACATGTTAATATTTCATGACTTTTCAAAGTCATATGATAAAATAAGTTACGTCTTTAATTCAGACTAATTATGCAAGATATTATTCCTCCATGGTCCATAAAATAAAAGTAAATTTATTAAATATACAATATAATAAAAATATTAATATATTGTAACTATAGATACAGTCATATTTTAACATTGATTATTAATATACTTAAATAGAATATATTATTAAAAATGACACTTACATCACACAGGTTTCTTTGAATTTCATTCCATTTAATTTTACTTTCTTAAATTTGAATTACAATTCTGCATGCTGTCTTCTACCTTTGTAAATTTAAGTTAAATTTAGGAATTTAAATGGATTATCTCAGCGTAAACCGGCTTCAGCGGCAACATGGCTGCCAGAGCGAAAAAGAATACACATAAATGTAAGCATTTTTGGCATTAATAAAGATTTTAACGAAAAGTAATCATTTGTTTTATGTTGCTTTCAATCGTGAGTTTATATTTACTGTCATGTTACTCAGAAATGTCTGCAAAAAAATCACAAACATTTGCTAACGTCATATCATTACAGACTGCACGATAGTGCCACAACATATTTTCATGTCTGATCAGTCCCCCCAATAATTATAAATCGCTAAACCCTTTTCTCAAATATTGCCAATTGGAGAGCGAGAGAGAGATGAAAGTTGCGTGTATGCGCGTTTCTCTTTTTTTATAGTGAGTTTACTTCAAAAACAGCTTTTTTATCCTCTTGTTTCTGGAAAATATAATGTAGCGATTCAGTATTTAAACCGTTATTAATAAAAGTTGTGGGGCAGCGTTGACAAGTATCTTTGCTCCTGGATGTGTGAGCTGTACGATCTCTGATTTGTGTGTGTGTGTGTGTGTGTCAGTAAGCAGTGCACTAATATAGAACGGTAATTAAAGGCTCACACCAGTAATGTGTGTGTATTGTAGGAGCTTGACGACGTATGATGACGTGTGACAGCATAGTGTCCCAATTCTTAGGGGAATATTTTCACCCTTACCATGCACTTGACACTGGTCTTTTCAAGGCGGACAAGGGAATGGTATAAAATACAGTGGGGCAAATAAGTATTTGATACATGGCCACCCATTTGAGCGTTTTCAAGTTTTCAACTTCCACGAGGAGAATCTGTAATTTTCATCGTAGGTACACCTCAACTGTGAGAGACAGAATCAAAAAAAAATCACATTGTATGATTTTTTTAAAGTATTAATTTCCATTTTTTTATTGCATGAAATAAGTTTTGATACAATAGAAGAATAGAAATTAAACATTTGGTACAGAATTTTTGTTTACAATTAACAGAGGTCAGACTTTTCCACTGTAGTTCTTGACCAGGTTTGGGGGTGCACACACTTGCAGCAGTGTTTTGGCCCACTCCTCTCCTCCATACAAATTGTTTTCGCCAGATCTTTCAGCAGTTTGGGGCTGTCGCTGGGCAACATTGAGTTTCAGCTCCCTCCATAGATTTTTTATTGGGTTCAGGTCTGGAGACTGGCTAGGCCATTCCAGGACCTTGAAATGCTTCTTACGTAGCCACTCCTTAGTTGCCCTGGCTGTGTGATTGGGGTCATTGTCATGCTGGAAGACCCAGCCACGACCCATCTTCAATCACATGTGCTGGCTTGAGCAGGGGGACCTTGCGTGCACTGCAGGATTTTAATCCATGTAGTGTGTTACTAATGGTAACCGTTGAGACTGTGGTCCCAGCTCTCTTCAGGTCATTGACCAGGTCCTCCCATGTAGTTCTAGGCTGATCCCTCACCTTTCTCAGGATCATTGATACTCCACAAGGCGAGATCTTGCATGGAGCCCCAGTCCGAGGGAGATTGACAGTCAACTTGAATTTCTTCCATTTTCTAATAATTGCGCCAACAGTTGTTGCCTTCTCACCAAGCTGTTTGCCTATTGTCCTGTAGCCCAGCCCAGCCTTGTGCAGGTCTACAATTTTGTCCCTGGTGTCCTTAGACAGCTCTTTGGTCTTGCCCATAGTGGAGAGGTTGGAGTCTGATTGATTGAGTGTGTGGACAGGTGTCTTTTATACAGGTAACGAGTTCAAACTGGTGCAATTAATACAGGTAATGAGTGGAGGATAGGAGGGCTTCTTAAAGACAAGCTAACAGGTCTGTGAGAGTTAGAATTCTTGCTGGTTGGTAGGTGATCAAATACTTATTTCATGCAATAAAATGGAAATTAGTTATTTAAAAATCATACAATGTGATTTTCTGAATTTTTTTTTTAGATTCTGTCTCTCACAGTTGAGGTGTACCTACGATGAAAATTACAGATCTCTCCATTCTTTGTAAGTGGGAAAACTTGGAAAAATTGGCAGTGTATCAAATACTTATTTGCCCCACTGTTGAATTGGGATTGGGCCTTAGTGGTGTGTTCCATTCCACATTGAGCCTCTCCAGACACCTCAGCATGTCGTCACTCAGAAAAATGTATGCGATTTCTAGTTTTCCAAGATGCCACAACATTGCAGCCTCTGGTTGTAAAAACTGACAAGCTTTAAATTCCTAAAGAAATGGGCTAATATTTCACAGTTGAGAATGTATTGGTGTGTGTTTTTACATGTATTAACTCAATATTACAGGTCTTGAAACTATGGTAACTTTTAATGTTGCGTTAGCTAACACATTTTTCTTGTTGTGTTGTGTTAGTAAATCATCATACAGAGATATATCTACAGTTGACTTGCTGTCAAGTGCTCACAGACTGACTTTGACCATTCCAATATGGCGAATGGCTTGTGTAACAACAGCCGCTAATAATGAGGCATCTATGTATATATCTATGTTGTGTTCAAGATTCAAAATTTTTAGCCCAGATGCACAAGATGCGAGATGACAACACGGACATTTTCATTGCAGCTAGTTCTTTGTTGGTGGTTTGGCGTGTCACGCTGCCTTCAATTCTCTCCGTCAGTTGTTGGTTGAATAGATGTGGATGAAATGATTGGAGTCTTAACATACGTCACTAGAGAGAAGTCTGCCGTTTCATTTTGATTAAAAAGTGAAACATGTGGATGAGACAGTCACAATAAAATTCATAACATGCAATTTAAAAAAAAAAGTATTTTCATTTAGTTTTGACTTGAAATAGCATTCAGTTCAGTTCAATTCTGAAGGGTGCACAGCCTAAGCAGAGACATCGTCACACTGCATGATACCTTTTTTAATAATGAAATTCTAGTCGGCTCACAACTTGTCATCGAACTGCACTTTCATCCTGTTTCGATCTTTTGAGCGATCAATGTTTGTCTACAGAAGACAGAAGCACAGAAGACCCTTCATAAACATTTAACAACAAGCACTTGATGGGATTATCAGGCCTGTCGATCTCAACTAAGTCCTTCTTGACAGCTACTTCTCTAAAGTTTTCCTTTTTTCTTATACTGACAGGTCATCAGAAAAACCTTTTCTCCATGTCAGCCACCCGCTTCCAAAGTGAGATTGTGAAGTGATGTGAAAGATGAGCAGAGGTACTTTTATTCAAGAGATGTCATGCTCCCTTCAGGTCATATTAGCTTCATAGAGCCATGAAATTTTGTGTGTTTTAAAAGCATCCACTCATCCACTTTGAATGATATGTCAAGAGAGAAGTTCAGGCTTAATATCAGCCATAATTTAAAAGGGATCTGTGATTGACTTATGTTTTAGATTGGATTTTATGTAGTACCCCTGCTGTTTGTGGTCCTAATCATCATCGCAGCAGGGTCTAGTACTCAGCAAGAGGGAATTAATACACGCCGACTGAATGCAGAAGCAGCAAACAGTCTATACATAGCATTCAATGTTATCATTTAATGTCAGGAACACCATTCAAGTGGCAGTGGTTTGCAAGTCTCTCCTAACTAATGCATGTCATTAATATAATTCTCTCAGAACAGCTTTGAGGGCTCCTCTTAGTGCCCATTTGATAAATATCAGTGCGCCTTTGTGATTTATGGAAGGAGTAATGACTAATAACTCGCTTTGTTTGCTTTATACTTGTGTATTGCTGACTCTCTTTATGCATTCCCTCTTTTGATTAACAGTTGTAGGTTCATGATCAAGTTGCGAAGTATATGGAGTGCAGCAAATTACTTCTTGTACACTCTGAATGTGTAATTAATTAAAAAAATATTATTAATATTATCACGTAATTTGCACAGCTCGCTACTTACTGAGGCAACGAGCATGATGCGCAGGAAATGTTGTGAAGACCTGGCAACGAAAAGACCTTCAAGCAGAAAACGGCACGCATGCATGAACAATAAATTTGGCTTCCGGAAGCAAACCAAAGTGACTGCTCTCATTGTGGCTCTGAGACTTTGGAATCCCATTTCCTCCACAGAGAAAAGCCAATACTGAGGACAATAGTTCAGTTTTAAATAAGTGCCAGTTACAGTTGTGATTCAGGCAAACAGTGACTGATTGGGAAATTGGAAATGTCTGGAGGTGTGTTTGAGGAAGCGAGACAAATTAATGCATTTCTTGACAAAGTTCAAACATCTCCCTGTCTGCCTTCCACAGCTAAGTAATGCAAATTCCTGTACTTTCAAAGTACATTTTGAGTTTGAGGATGAACTTTCTTCTTGACTGTTGAGGAAGTATGTTATGTATACGGATGTGTTGTGTGAATACATTCCTGAACATATTGCGTCTGAAATGTTGGCATTGCCTGTTCTTTGATCAGTAGCATACTAGGGATGGGATGGTACCATCATTATCATAGTTATAACATTTATTAAAATCACTCTAACAGTCAGTATTGAATGGTGAATTGTACAGTTGCTTTTTATTTTTACATTGATTGCCTCACTAAAAATTCACTTAAATGTATCCTCTAAAACACCTATAATTTAATAATACTGTTAAATGTAGTCTTTAGCAAATCCCAAAATATGAATATCAGTTTTTCATATTGTACATTTATAATTAATTCATAATATTACATTTATAGCACTTCTTAATAAATTCTTAATTTAAGTTTAGAATTTTTAAATCTGTCATTTGTTAATGATTTTTAATATTATTATTATTTATTTCTACTGCTACTGCTACAACTATTTATTTATTCATTTATAAATAGATAATAAATAATAACAAATTAGAAAGAATATAAAGAAATAAAAATAATACAAAATAAATTGACATTTTTTAATTATTTATTATAATTGTAAATTATTTATTGTTAATTTATTATTAATTAATTTCTATCACTGTAAAAAAAAAATCTGTAAATTCACTGTTAAAAAACTATCACCTGTGTTTGCCATATTTTACCCGTAAAAAAAATGGTAGCAACATTTTAGGTTTTTATGGATTTAACTTAAATTTACATTTAAAAAACGTAATTTCATTAACTGATATAATTGTTAATATACCAACCTATTAAAGTACTTAAAATCTGTTTTGTACCATTGTAATACACCAATAACTGCCAGAGAAAGTCACATGATGAACCAAAGCTCATCACAAAGCCGCTTCCCTAGGCAAATATCAACCTTATTATGAAAAAATAAAGTTTTTACAAAAAGAACAAAACCCTGTTTAACTTGTGAATTTAGGTCTGTATTTTACTGCATTAACGTGCTTTAATAGAAATTTGAAGGAAATCGCTCTGTTTATCCACCATATATGAGGGGTGCACCTAAAGTAAAATTACATTTTAATTTGACTGTATTTCATGTTTTCAAATGAGAGCTCAAAGACTGCCCATTTTTGATTTATGTCAACAGTAAGTGTTTTGTAGAAAGATGGAGGCCTGTCTGCAAAGTAAATAAACTTTGTCTAAACAGCGATGATTTTTGGATTTATAAGGGCTAGATTTATGACGTCAGGATGCTTCAGTGCTGTGTCACGTCCAGAACATTTTAAAGATTAAGTTTATATAATTTAGTAATTATTAATGCAATTAACTTGAAACTTTCTGTGCAAAGCCAACTAATGGCCATGCTAATTATGATCAACAGCTCATCTCTATTCTTTGCTCTTATCAACCATATAATGCATTATGGACGCTTCATATTAAATCTTAAGCATACCGGCACGCATGTTTACCACGTTGCTGATGACTGATGGCCTACTGTGTAGGTCTATACTGCTGTGATCTTTTTCAGGCTTTCTGTATAATAGCATTATAGAAATTAATTCATTCTAACATTTTAGAAATTGCATTCTCAATGAGAACATCGCAGAGATTTAGCCTAAGATTACATTTGCTGTGCGGGTCAGAAATGCACTGACGGACTGAAGGACAAATCGCCAAAACTTTTTTAAATGTCGTTCATTGTCAATGTTATCTTGTTTAAACATTTTATGTATTTCAAAGAACTCTTGTCACTATCTGCGCATGCGGTGGGGTTATCATTTATTTTAATTTTTTTGTCAAATTTTTTTTCATTACACTTCTTGTTTGCTTTAATTTCGTATCATTGCATAGTAAAATAATTCACTTTGTTATGCAGATGCAAAACGTGAATCCGCAGTCTATTTGATTAATATTTGTATTTAGAATATTTTACTTAACCTGTTTTGTATCTTAGTTATTTAATGAATAAGCAAGTCATTTAAAACCATTTTTTTCAGTGGCATCCGTTTAATCTCGAGCAACGAATTGGAGCAGCGATGATCATCCTGATAATGAAACAACTTAAAATCAATTCAAAACTGATTTTGTGTAAATTCATAATAACAACAAAACGTGCTTTTGTAAAATAACGAAAACAAACAGGATGCGCTTTCTGCCGTCTCTGTCTCTGTGTGAACTGGAGCGCATCTCCAAAAAGAACCAAAACTCAGCATGTGTGTCTCACATAGAGAAATATATCTATACAAAGGTTGAAATGTCTACTTTTTTTATATTATTGTTTATTTATTTTTTTTTTTTATTATTTTTTTTTTTTTTTTTTCTTTTTATGTGTTTTTTTTGTGTTTTTTTTTTTTTAATTTTAATTTTTTTTTTATTTTATTTTTTTTGTTTAAATTTTTTTAATTTCATTTTTTTTTTTTTTTTATTTTAATTTTTTTTTTTTTTTTATTTTTTTTATTATTTTATTTTATTTTAATTATTAATATATTTTGTTATTTTTATTCTTTGTTAAAAACCCCAATTAAAAAAAATTGAAATACTCCCTGATTATGTATGAAGGTTGCATTTCTCTCTAAAGGCGCGTCCAGGCTACTGTGGAGATGTGAGTCAGCACTGTGAATTTCATCTTGCAGCGACAAGAAAACATTAGTTTATTAATAAATCATTAAAATGTCTCCTTTTTCTATACATTAATAATCATTAGGATACTTTTGCCTGTGCTTTATGGCAAACTTTATACGTGTGCTTGAGCGCGGAATATATTGAAGCTCATTATGGATTAGTAGGCCTATTGATTTAATATAAATGCGCTATTAGTTGAATAGCCTAATGGCTTAAACGAACGACTAGTAAACTAGAAAAATCTTTAGTCGGGGGCAGTCCTATTAAATACCCACTAGACGTCTCTATTAAAGTTTTTAAAGCATTTTATAAGCGTTTTAATAGTCAGATAAATTCCGCTTTCAGATGTCCTTTTCATGTCCATAACGGAGAGATGTCACGTGCATGACATTGATTTTTCCTGTGAAACACAAAAACGAAAATTTAAACAAAATTGATATTTTATGCTTTGTAAATAGCCAACCCTTCTCCATTCGGTAGATATTGTTGCTTCTGGTTTGTGCATTGTAAATCATGGAAAGTCTACAAAATATGTTGTCTCCCAGAAACTCGTGTCTTTTTTTGTCACGTCCGTAACGCATGCATATTTCCCTCATTTAAAATATTAAACACATGTATAGACTGATATTTTTCTGATGCCTGAACTCTATGGTTAGGGGTTTAGAAAAATATAAACAGATGTTTCAATATATTGTTAACATATACATTCTCTGAGAATTTATGTTTCAAGTTTTTACTGCAAATGTCACACGTCCGTAACGATGGAGATTGCCCAGAAGGGCACAGTGTCTTCACGAGGCAAATTCCTAAACAACCATCATAAGTAACACGCGGAAACTGAAATAATGCAAAAAACATTCATTTAACAATATTAGGTTTAACATATACAACCCTAATCTAAACTGATGAGAAAAAACTAAGAAACAGTTATTTCAATGAAAAAATATCAAATGTGAAATGTAATGCAGGGAATTATGGGAATGTCAATTTTTTTTTTATTTATGGTTATTCACTGTAAAATTTATGCTGGGCTTTCCTTCCAAAACTTTAGCTATACCACGTGTTTCCCCCAAGGGGTGGCGTGTAAAAAAAAAAAAAAACCTTTTTTGAATATTTTTAATTTCCTAAAATTTCAAAAAAGCCCTCTATTATATAATATCCATTTCTGATGTCGCCAATAATTTGAGATGCACCGAAATTTCAGCTGCCGAAAATGAGTTCACCGCTCAGGTTTCCCTTTCACGTGGTGTGGCGTTCTGCGTATTATCCCGCTCTATGTGTGCACTCCGCTCAATGTCGCTCCACTCGTATACCGTTCATGCTCATCGGAACAGCAAAGTCCACTCAAAAATTGAGCTGACAGGAAACATGGATGTAGTACAGTATTGTTTCTGTCTGCAATAGCCCTACTGTTTTGTAACATGGTGTGGTATATGGGCAACGCTGCCTTCTTATTCATTGATCTGCTAACCGCTATGTTATTGTGTTCTGATAATAATAGCTTTCTAGGACTAAACATTATTTGAATAATTGGTAAAAAAAAAAAAAAAAAATCTCTTAAATACTGTGTGTTAGACCTACCTGAAAAACTGAAAAGCAATTTATTTAATTCAAAGGCTTGTCGTTATTTTTTTATTTGTGCTATCTTTATTGATTTCTTTATTTGTTCTTAATTTATTACTGACTGCTTACTTGTCATTTTTTATTCAATTCAAAGTTTGAAATCAAGCTATCTCGTGCTACTGCACCAAAATTACCCCACTGTAAAATAAAAAAAACACTGAGTGAGCAAAAATTTGTGAGGTGGCTAGTTATAATGGTAATGTAAATAATGTTTACATATGTATAAAAGCCTACATTAAAATCTGTCATATAAATTGGTCTCTTTATTAGAAATTAGCCTACTGATTGCCACCATTGATGGACAAATTGTTTTAATAATATTAAAAATATCTGTATGACATTTTATATTCTGCAGTTCTTCCCTGTTGTACCGAATATCTATACTTTTCAAATTATCATATCGAAGTTAGAAATTCAAATATTGTGACAAAATTAATTTTGTAGGGTGCCACAAGTTTGTTAAAATTTCCAAAGGGTGCTGCGACTAAAAAAAGGTTGGGAAACAGTGGGCTATACTATCGTAAAATTACATGGTGATGTCCAATACAGTTTTTCACCATATATAGTAGGGGAACTAACCGTTAACCAATTAATAGGTTTTTACTGTAGTATTTTTACAGTCTTTTACGTTAAAATCACAGTCATTTTTTACAGTACGTATCAACCATTTTATTTTTAATAATTATCTTCAAAATCTCAATGAATACAGCAAGTAGTTTGGTTATTGTTTGCTTTATATGATGAATACTGAGCATTTAGGCATCCTGCTGATTTGACGTACTACTTTTTACACACCGTTTAGCAGGGAAGTATCCGTATTTGTTCCCAGGAACTGTGCATCCATTCGTCCTAACAAACTTTGAAAACCCTTTGATTACCCAAGTATAACTTTCATCCAAAGCTTCTAATTGCCCTCATTTTTCTTTGTTGTTCTGCTTTATCTGAAAGAGCATCTGTTCTTTGCATTTGTCTGGGAGACATCTGAAAAAATCGTGCGCAGATGTCAGTTCAGGCAAATGATTTTCTCACAGTATTTTATCAAGAATATAGCCAGCGGTTGTCAAAAGCAAGGAGGGCGCTATATAGTGATGCAGTCTCGGCGGCCACGTGTAAGTAGTGCTCAGAGAGCTGGTAAATGGCTCTTGTGTGTGTCTATCTCGCCCTAACATCCTCAGGGGACCGGCATGAAAAGATTGAAAGTTTGCGACAGATGTCAGAGAACGAGGAGTGAACTTGGATGCATTCCTGAAGGAAGCCGAGGTTTTCAAGCCAAATGTTGCATATTTAATCCACCCTGACAGACTCTTTGAGTCCATGTGAGAATGTAGCGTCTGTCTTGCTACTGAAAGAAGAGATTTTTCTTTGTTGAAACCTATTTTCTCACTCTACAGTTTCTCTTATTTATGTGGAATTATTTATTTAGAACTCAAGATGGATCTATGCTTAATGGTTCTTTTTCTCTTTAAGATGTGTTGGCTGAATTAAACTGAATGCTGGTGAATGCGCTCAGCTTTTTATATAAAACATATTTCTTGCGTTTTACAATCGATTTAATGGCACGCTCGGGGAGATGTAGTATTATGAGTCTCCCGTATTGCTTTACTTTCGCGATCCTGTCGGAGCACTAATACAAAATATTAGATTTGAGGTGAAATTGTGAGCTCTTGACGCTGTGAGAGCAGAGCACACTAGAGAAGCTATCCTGATGATAGTCAGTAGCGGTGTGTATTCGTCAGCTGTAAACAACCCGATGCTTGGGTAGAACTTTTGGAGTAATTATCTGACAGCAACAGCAGACCTATATATCGTCTCTGGCCTCGACTCATCCTGCCCACTGATATGCTGAAAATGCCATGGCCCTTTATGATTTAGCCACAGTGGAAAAAGAGCAGCAATGATGTTCAGGGCAGAGCAAATCCATCCAACCATGGGTTATTTATTATTAGTGCTGTAAAAGCGATTAATCACATCCAAAATAAAAGTTTGTGTTTACATAATATACAGTATATGTGTGTACTGTGTATATTTAATATGAATATAAATATCCACAAATACATGTATATTTAGAAATATATATGTAATAGGTATTTATATTTACATATGTGGTAATATGAAATTAAATATGAAACCAGTTTAAAGTTCGGGGTTGGATTTTTTGAAAGAAGTCTTTTATGCTCACCAGACTGCATTCATTTCATCAAAAAAAAAAACAGTAAGAACTTTGAAATTGTTAAATACTGTTTCAATTTAAAATAACTGTATTCTATTTAAATATAGTGCTGCAAACGAGTAAATCCGATATCGCATTCCAAAATAAATTTTTTGTTTTATAATATAATGGGTGTGTACGGTGTATGTTTAGTATGTAATTAAATACCCACACTGCAGGTATATATTTCAGGGACAAATATGTTATGTTTTATATATTAATATAGTTAATATATATAAATTATAAATATAAATATATAGATGTAAATATTTTCAAAATATATACTAAATGTGTGTGTATTTATATATAGGGCAAGGCAAGGCAAGGCAAGTTTATTTATAACATTTCATACACAATGGTAATTCAAAAGGCTTTACACTAAATAAAATAATCAAATAATTATCACAACAATAAAACGAGGAATTTAAAACTTTGAAAATTATTAAAAAAAAAATTGATTTAAGAGATTTAAAATGAATTTAAGAAAACGATTATATATATAATATAGTGCAATCAGTTCGGATGTAGCACAGTGCTCATTCACTAAATGAACAGCTAAACATATGAGTTTTGAGTCTGCATTTAAATGGGATAATGTTTTAGCACATCTGATCTCTTCTGGAAGCTGATTCCAACTGCAGGTGGCAAAATAGCTAAAAGCAGACTCCCCTTGTTTTGTGTGAACCCTTGGTATTTCTAACTGACTCGATCCTAATTATCTGAGTGGTCTGTTAGGTTTATATTCAGTGAGCATAGCTGCTATATATTTAGGTCCTAGGCCATTGAGTGATTTATAAACGAGTAAAAGTACTTTAAAATCAATCCTAAATATAACTGGAAGCCAGTGTAAGGACCTGAGGACTGGACTATGCTCAGATTTTCTGGTTCTAGTCAGAATTCTGGCAGCAGCATTCTGGATGAGCTGCAGCTGTCTAATGGTCTTTTTTGGGAAGGCCGGTGAGGAGACCATTACAATAGTCCACCCTGCTGGTGATAAAGGCATGAACAAGTTTCTCCAAGTCTTGACTGGAAACATCTAATTCTTGCAATGTTTTTGAGATGATAGTATGTTGATTTAGTTACTGCTTTGACATGACTATTGAAACTAAGGTCTGTCTCCAGAATCACACCAAGATTCCTGACTTGATTTTTAGTTGTTAGACCCCTAGAGTCAAGGTAAGCATTCACCTTGAGAACTTCATCTTTGTTTCCAAATGCCATGACTTCAGTTTTTTTTTTTTTCCTTGTTTAACTGAAGAAAGGTTTGGCACATCCTACTGTTTATTTCATCAATGCATTGGCAGAGGGATTCAATGGGGCTGTAGTCATTTGGAGATAAGGCTAGGTAAATCTGGGTATCATCAGCATAGCTGTGATAGGCAATTTGGTTCTTTCTCATTATTTGACTTAGTGGGAGCATATACAGGCTAAACAAGAGCGGTGCAAGAATTGAGCCTTGTGGGACTCCGCATGTCATGGACGTCCACTTAGACTTATGCTCTCCTATACTCACATAATAACCTCTCCCTTCTAATATGACCTGAACCATTTGATTACCATCCCAGAAAGCCCAACCTAGTTTTCCAGTCTCTCTAGAAGTATGTTATAATCGACAGTGTCAATGTAGCACTGAGATCTAGTAGTACCAGCACTGATATTTTGCCAGATTCTGAATTTAAGCGAATATCATTTATTATCTTAATGAGTGCTGTCTCTGTGCTGTGATGCGGTCGGAAACCAGATTGAAAATTGTCCATGTATCCATTTGAGTTTAATTATTTGTTCAGCTGATTAAAGACTACCATTTCAATAATCTTTCCTATAAAAGGAAGATCTGATATTGGTCATAGTTGCTCATATGGTGTTATCAAGATTGCTCTTTTTCTGAAGGGGTTTAACAACTGCAGTTTTCTGGGAGTTTGGAAACGTCCCAGAAAGAAGTGAGGCGTTCACCACTTCTAAGAGATCTGCTTCCAAACAGTTAAGCACCCTTTTGAAAAAAGATGTGGGAAGTGTGTCAAGATAGCATGTTGACGATTTAAGGTGCTGTACTATTTCTTCCAAAATTTTGCTATCAATTTCTTCAAAAGCAGACATAGTATCTTCTTTTTGATATTGTGGTCGAATATGTCTAACCTCTGCATAACTTGGGGATGTGCTAATCGCCTTCCTGATATTATTGATCTTCTCAGAAAAGAAGGAATCAAACTCATTGCATTTGCTGTCGGAGTGCATTTCACTGGCAATCTGACTTGGGTGTTTTGTCAGTCTCTCAACAGTAGCAAAAAGAGTGCGAGTGTTGTTTAAGTTACTGTTTATAAGGTTTGAGAAGAATGCCTGTCTAGCTTAGCCTTTGTACTTTCAATGTGGAACTAGGCAGTCTTTATATATGCTATAGTGTATTTCAAGTTTCGTCTTTGGGGGGGCCCCACATCCGCTCAGCTTTTCTGCATTTTCTTTTCATACTCTGTACTGCTGTTGATTTCCTCCAAGCTGATTTCTGTCTGCCAGTCTTCCTTCTGACTTTCAAAGGAGCAATGTCATCAATAACATTCTTAACTTTGAGTTAAAGGAATCAAGGAGAATATCAACAGAGTCTGCAGAAATGCTTGTTGTTAAAGATATAGCCTCCATAAATATCACACTAGTGTTTTCGTTAATGCATCTCTTTCTGACTGAGACTGATCTAGATTCAGTGGTAACAGAGATCAATATATCAAAGAAAATACAGAAGTGATCAGATAGTGCTACGTCCTTAATAACAATGGATGAAATGTTTAGACCTCTACTGATGAGTAAATCTAGAGTATGTCCCCGATTGTGTGTGGGTTCATGCACATGCTGAATCAGGTCAAAAGTATTTAAAACGGTTATAATTTCTTTTGTAGTTTTGTTTTCTGCATTATCTATGTGAATATTAAAATCCCTTGCAATAGCAAAACAGTCAAACTCTGATGAAATCATTGATAGGTACATTTTGTACTGTGAACTCTTCAGCAAAGGCTGGATAGTATTTTGGAGGCCTGTAAATAGTGATAAACAGATTGCGTGGAGCACCTTTCAGCACAATCCCTAAATATTCAAAAAACAAGTACTGACCAAATGACACTTTCTTGCATTGATAGACATCTTTAAATAGAGCAGCTACACCTCCACCTCTCCTAACAGTCCTGCAAACACTCATGAAAGTGAAGTTAGGAGGGGCTGTTTCATTGAGGACCGTTGCACTGCAGCTGTCTTCTAGCCATGTTTCATTTAGAAATATAAAATTCAGGTTGTTTGTGGTTATTAATTCATTGATTAGAAATGATTTATTTTTAGTGAGCGAATGTTTAAAAATGCTAACTTGATGGCATTGCTTTTTGTTTCAACAGCAATATTAGTTTGATGCATAACAGGCCGCAGATTAGATAAGTCAGCCGTACGGCTTAAGAAGCCCTTAGACTTTCTATCCCGTGATAAAACAGAAATAGAGAAAACTACAGGCACACTGTACATAATAAATATACACAGTACACACACACATATTATGTAAACAAAAACTTTTGTTTTGGATGCGATTAATCGTGATTAATCGTTTGACAGCACTAATTGTAATATATTTAAAAATGTAATTTATTATTGTGATGGTAAAGCTGAATTTTCAGCAGTCATTTCTCTGGTCTTCAGTGTCATGATCCTTCAGATATCATTCTAATATATTGATTTGGTGCTCAAGAAACATGCATTATTGTTATTTTTAATAAACGTGTTAATGTTTATGTAAGTTTTGGTGGATACTATTTTCTAATTTTATATTTTTTCAAAATAACTTAATAGTTTTAAAAATACTTACTTTTGATCAATTTAATGTAGCCTTGATGAATAAAATTATTAATTTCTTTTAAAAAAGTACTATCCCAGACATTTGAATGGTATATGACAACAAATGAAAATAATTATTGCAATTTAAACATGCATACAATTGCTAATATTATAATAGACAAGATACATATACACTATACAAAAATTAGATACTGTATTGCATTTAAAAAAGAAATATTTTGTTACAAATATAACCTAAAGTGCTGCACAGGGACTTTAATAGATATTTTTAAGCTCTGTTCATTCACATTTAGCATCCAAACAAACTGATTAACTAAATTAATTTGACCTTTTCAATGGCCCGTGAAAAGGAGAAAAGTTTAGGTGAGCATATTGGATTATTCCCTGAACTCGCTAGGCAGTAAAGCTGTGTGTACAAACGGTGTGACATTAAATATAAAATAAGACAAATACGCACCTATACAATGTTATTAATATAATTTGTTCAGCAACATTATTTTCATGCCCACATGACTAATTAGATCCTCAGAGCCACTCGCGCTCTTTGAGTCTAATGAGCTCACATAATCATGTTACATTTACACATGACCTTTTGATTCCCCTCGTTTGTGATATTGCTCAATGTTTCCTCATCTTGAAGTTCACTTGGAATTTTAATGCTGCCAAGTCTAGATTTCTTTACACTTTTCTCTATGGCTATGTTTACCAGTCATCTTCTTTTAACAAGTGTTAGATATTAGTTGTCATCGCTGTCCACATTAATGAATTTAAAGATGTTTTCGCTTAAACAGCCAGCAGACATTTTCAGCACGGAGCCATTTGTTTATGCATATTTAATGTATTCAGCATAACACCAGGCCAATACTTTTGGATTTTGGCACCATTTGTATGTTTATTGAAAACAAATGCCTGTAATTTTTCGCAGGCTTCTCAAGAGTTTTTTTTTTTTATTTTTTTTAAGTTTTATCTACAAAGAACTGGACTCCATAAATAATTTAGTTGCAAGCATAGAGGGCCAGGGGTAAAGAAGCAATATAAAATTCAAACTAACTATTGGCTCAGAGGTGCAAACCTCAGCCTCATTAAAGACTTATATAAAAGAAGACTTCACAGGTTGCGAATGGACTTGTGAAGTAGCGAGAAGCAAATGCCTTTTAACCTTCATACGAGTTAATCTGGATTTTTAATGCACACCTTCACGGCTCTGCTCTTATAATGTCACCCGAGCAGCGGATAAGTAAAAGGAGCAATTACGAACTGATCCAAGGACAGCCTAATGGCTGTCGTATTCTCAGAAACCGAAGCTCACTCCCAATGATTTCACTGGCACCAAAAGTCATCTCTGCAACTGCCATTTTGACGCTCAATATCGATTTCTAGGCTCCTCGCAAAACGACTCTCTTCTCAGGATCAATGGAAATGCAATTTGAGAGAAGCTTCTCCTGCTCTAATGAAAAACTTGGCAAAATACATGTGGTGCTGACAGAAGTCCCTAACGGCTGGAAGAGATTCTCCTTTAATCAGCTGACTTTTAACTCCCTCTTCTTAAAGAAGCACGTAACATTTACATTAGAAAACTATGGGCTTTTAGACTTGCAGTTCTGTCAGCATGTTAATGGAGCACTCATTGTTGAGATCTGATGTTTGCTGTTTGATTTCTTCTCCAGTGCCCCTCATCCCTGCAAAGGGAAATGATGTGGAGAGTCCAACAAAGGTAAGGGCTGATGCATGTTTACTGTTGTGTATCAGAATATATGACTGCACATTGATTTTAAATTGTAGATCTGTAATATCCCCTGTTCTTTTTTTTTTTTTGTACGCTTGCCTCAAGACCCATCACCTCTTGTACAAGTTTTGTTTATCCAGCGCTATGAATGCAAGCTTACCATTACACCCCTAATATATCTAATATACACTTGCCTGAGGAAAAGTTCTATTTGGATTTAAATAAGCAAATACTGAAGGATGAAATACTAGGATTGTATCGTTATTGCAGTGATTTATGGTTTCTGGCATGTTGTTTGTTTTGCAACAGTTGTGTAACCCTAACTGTTGCAGTCTCTAGCTTTTCATTCCTCAAACAACCATGTTGGAAGGCGTACCCATATACATATTGCATGATGAAAATGTCAAGATTCATTGGACTCATGCTACTGTTGCTCTATGCTCTACTGAAACAGCCTGAAGCAAATTATAAAACCATCTAAAAAGCAGTAGTTATGCATTGCTCAAATCATCTATATGCATTGTAATGTCCAGTTTCTGGAGTTGAACAGGTTGTAAAAATTTCACAAGGCAAAAATGTAATTGATCAGTTATCTCCCACAACATAGCCTACTGTTTATTAGAGGTTATCATTAGTTGCCAAGAAGTGCATCCCTGAGTTAATCTAATCTCTGTGTTTTAATCAGTACTTGTTGCTTATTTGGTAACACATCTATCTTCAAATTGACAGGCTGTGTCATTGTCTTGCAATAAGCATTGCATTGAGTTTGTCTAACTATAAGAGACTGTGACAGGGGCCTTCACAGCTGAAATGCTGAGAGAATGATCCTCGTCGCAAGTAATGCTAGTCTCTTTTATTGCGTAAGCCGTTTCTGCTTTCCCCTGATAGGTTTCACGGTTAATGCATTCGTTTTCTGCTGTAGCTTTTGTTGAGTTTTAAGTAGAAATGCCACTGACATTCTGGGTCAGGAGAGGGAATGAGGGACAGAGAGGAGGAGAAAGAGATGGTGAGTGCATTGGAATTGGTGGAAAGGAAGCATATATGTGATATGCTTGTGTTTAGACCTTGACCTGGGGTCAGATGTGTTTGTTTGTCTTGGGTTTTTAGTAATTTTTTCCTTTTCTTTGTTATTTCGTTCTCTTTTCTTCAAACAGGTGAAATTAAAAGTGAATAGTTCAGTTTGTTACCCTGACTATGGTTGAAGGTTCACGCATTCATGGTCGATTGAATGTAAATAAAGGATCACCATTCCTATACTTTGTATCAGTACCACTTTAATGAACAGTTCCCACTAGGTCCTTTCAGACAGATGGAGAGTAGAAGAAATAAGACATGAAATAGTTGAGAAGCTTCTCTTGATTTGCACAGCAGTGGGATGACAGGATGGACAATTGTTCAGGCCCTCCTACTGTTAAATCAATGGTGTTCAAAGACAGCACATCCTCGAGCTCATGGGGTGAGAGGATTGACTGGTTGCAATCAAGGATCCAAATGAATGGTGCTGTTGCTGTCATTGAAGTTTCTCTTTTTCTGCCTTTTCGGTGTGTGTTTGATTAGGGCTGTCAGTCGATTTGAACGTAAATTACATGATGCTGAAATTAATTAATTAAGTCACAATTAAATCCATAAATCAATATTTGCTAAGAAATTATTCAGTGACATAGAAAGGATTAGAGAGCGATAAAAAAAAAGGGAGGTCAGGGGTTGTGATTTATTTTCGTTGAAAATAAGAATCATGAAGGTTAGTTGAGCATTCGTTCTGTAGCATCTTGGAAAATATGTTGAATTTTTATGACTGTGTGAAGTTTCAAGCTGTTCATCTTTGTCTATTCTGTTTTATTCCATTGCAGACTTTCCGCCTGTTTCTGAACACAAGAGTATGTTTTGTGTGTAACTGGCTCGGTCATCTCATTCTGTGCTGCCTGCTCTCATTCAGGAGATATGATTATATAGATTAGTTAATTTTAACACTTTTAAAATATAAATAAATGTATTAGTTATGCTAAATTAACGTTAAAGGGATAGTTCACCCAAAAATGAAAATTCTGTAATTAATTGCTCACACCCTCATTTCCGTCAAAGCTTCGTTCATCTTCAGAACACAAATTAACATATTTTTTGATGAAATCCGAGAGCTTTCTGACCGTGTATAGACAGTGACACAACTACCACATTCAAGGCCCACAAAGATAGTAAGGACATCATTAAAATAGTCCATGTGACATCAGTGGTTCAACTGCACTTTTTCATGAAGCTACAAAAATACTTTTTGTGCGCAAAGAAAACAAAAAACAATGACTTTATTCAACGATTTCTTCTCTTCCATGTCAGTCTTCGGCATGCGTTCACGAGAGGACTACGATGAATGCTTGTGGTGATACTGACGCGCCGCTGGCATTCTGATTAGAAAGTCCATCTCACTTATTCAATCTGATGTTCTGGTTTGAACTAAGTAAGCCGGCAAAATATTGGCAATCATCCTCTCTGTGAATCTCCGACATGTTTTACAAGACTGTTTTATGCACGCAGAAATTGACACGAAGAGCAGAATTAAAGTTATTTTTTGTTTTCTTTGGCACACAAAAGTATTTCATATCTTTTATACATTCCGTGAATCACTGATGTCACATGGACTTTTTTTAATGATGTCCTTACTACCTTTCTGGCCCTTGACGTGGGTGTTGCATTGCTCTTGGATTGCTGAAATAATATCTTAATTTTTTGTTCAAAAATGAAGGAAGTGCCTTTGGGTTTGGCCCTGCATGATGTTGAGCAATTAATGAAGAATTTTCATTTGGGTGAACTATCCTTTTATTTTAACACTTGTAAATAAACAAATATTTATTTGTTAAATTGACAATCTTATTATTTTTTGTGGTATTGTTTCCATTTTAGGTAGTTTGTTACATTTACCAAATCAAATAACATTAGACAATACTTAATTAATTTATATATTATTATATACTAATCATATATTCTACATATTTAATGTTGTTACTTTTTTAACTACTGTTAACCAACTGTGACACCATTAGCCCACATAGTCATAATTTTCAAGTAGATGTTTTGAACAGAAAGTTATTCTCATTTGTTGGAGTTCCTGCTTTAGCTAATGACTTTCCCTGATGGATGAATGAATGATTGATATGATTGCATTATAGCAGTCAGGTTTGGCTTGTCATCTCAATGACACGGTTGCAAATTTAATGTGTTCGAAAAAAAGTCAGGCTAAAAGTGAAATTGCTGTCTTATACAGTTTCTTGCGACTTGCTTTCTCGCGTTAGGAGTCACCAATGTGTTAAGAAGATGCATATTTTAAAAATATAAAGGTATCCTAGTGTTGGGTTGCAGGAATAGTGCTTTTTTACTTTTATGAAAGTTATTATTTTTGAAGTTTTCTTCATAATACCTATGCAGTTCACATGACAGCATGTCTGTACAGGACAGTGGTTGCATGCAAATAATGTTGTTGGGTCGTACACTTGTCCTTGCTCTTGGATGCAGGTCAGGGATTACAATTTGGCTTGAAATATGGAGAAAAACCTGCAACCTGCAAGTCATGTGATTTACAGCACAACAAACAGCTCATAAAAGATATACCAAGGTGCAGTTTTCATCTTCAACTTTTCAATCTTGCTTGACCTTTGATGTCAACTTTTCTCTCAATAACCAGCCGCATTGGTCATGCAGCTCGAGAAACTGCACTGGACTCGGAATCTCAATGGCTCAGGGAACAGAGGGCAAATGAGACTTGACAGGTCACTGGTGTGTGCAGGAATACTCTCCCATATATCACGAGAACCAAGAGAGCGAACCAACCTTGGTCTGCGTATGAAAAAAAATGAAAGGTGGGTCCAATCAAGGATGTTTCAGAAGATTCCCTTGATTGAATTGCTCTTGGAAGACGAGCAGACATATTAAACCCAACTCCACTTAAGCTTGGCCCTGTAATTTCAAGCAGCCTTGCCCATGTGAAACGACTGGTGATTCATTTTTACCTCTTCAAACAGGTTCAGTCCTGTCAGTGCTGGTTTAGCTGAAGGATATCGAGAGCCAGCTGGCAAATGTCACTCAAGCTACTTGCTGCTGCTTGCAATCTCGGCATGCTTGCAAACTGGCAGTTCTGGGCTTCGCCATCTGTGCTGAACTGTCCTTTCTGATGATTTCTTCGAATCGCACAGAAGAGCATTTTTGACATACTTGGAAGCAATGGGAATGGTGAAGGAACGGCGCTTTTCTGGGCTTGCATGGATCCTTTCCTGCAGAAGGATGAGAAACGGCCATCAAGGCTCGCGCATCGTTTCAGATTACAATCCGCGCGGGGCGGGGGCCATCATAAGGAATTATCTTGAGACCCGTTGCTCAGCTCAGGCATCAATGGAGAGAAACTGTTTTTTCCAATGAGCTTTGTGACAACAATTGCTTAAACTATAGGGTGTGGATGGGACAGGATGGGAAGTTAATTCTGACTCTGCCATTGGCCATTGAATAGTAATTGGTTCATTGAATGCTGTATCAGCAGCAGAACAGGCTCCCGGCAGCCCTGAGATGCCACAATGTGTTGAATTTATGATTTTCTTGTATGACCTTGTAAAGCAAGGAAAAACATTTTATGAGTCCCACATGTGTCTTGTGCTTTTTATTTGATATTCTTAGCACTGCCCACATGTAGCCATTCTCTTCCTGGGTCATGCGTTTGTCTCTGATGTCCCCCAGATGGGGGGGGAGGGGGGGGGGGGGGGGGGGGGGGGGGGTGTACCACAGTTTTGGGTAGAGTTTGTCTTTCATTCCTTCTCGGTTTTGTCTTGGACTATAATTTTGTTTGTGTTTGCAGGAAAAATAAACCCTTCCTCAGGTCTCTAAAGTTAAATAATGTTTTGTTGTTTTTTTGTTTTTCTTCTTTGTAATGTTTTTTTATTTTTTATTAATTTAGTCTTACAATGATATGAATTTCTAGTTTTTATAATTGCTTATTTAGTATTTTTACTTTTCATCTTTTAGAAGAGTGTTTGACATAGATTCAACTTGTCAGCTCATTAGTAGAGACTTTAACACCTGAACCGCTACCGTGTGACACATACGGTGTGTGTCAGATCTACATCACGTTCAGTAGCTCTTAAAGAAATGGCAGTCAAATAACCTAATAACCCAGCTGTTGTGGTGTCTGTTAATCAAAGAACAAAAAAAAAAGAGGAAATCAATTACTTTTTTAGCTTTGAGGATTCATCTATATTTAATTTAAAATTTAGTTTTTGATAATTGTATTCAATTTATGTATATTTAAGTAATCTAATAAATGTTCAGATTGATAGCTCTCAATTATGCTGTAATGTTGAATGGCTGGTCAATGGGTAAAAATTAGGGGGAAAACAATTACCTAGAGACATCAGATTCAGTAGTATTGGTATCAGTAATGGCCTTCAGTCTTAAAAAAATGGCATTAAACAAATATAAACAAATACTGTCTTTATGTTGTTTATACATTAATTTAAGGGATTATCTATATATAATAAATTAGAATGTCGTGGAAAAGTTCATTTATTTCAGTAATTCAACTCAAATTGTGAAACTCGTGTATTAAATAAATTCAGTGCACACAGACTGAAGTAGTTTAAGTCTTTGGTTCTTTTAATTGTGATGATTTTGGCTCACATTTAACAAAAACCCACCAATTCACTATCTCAACAAATTAGAATACTTCATAAGACCAATAAAAATTTTTTTTAGTGAATTGTTGGCCTTCTGGAAAGTATGTTCATTTACTGTACATGTATACTTGGTAGGGGCTCCTTTTGCTTTAATTACTGCCTCAATTCGGCGTGGCATGGAGGTGATCAGTTTGTGGCACTGCTGAGGTGGTATGGAAGCCCAGGTTTCTTTGATTGTGGCCTTCAGCTCATCTGCATTTTTCTTGTTTCTCATTTTCTTTTTGACAATACCCCATAGATTCTCTTTTGGGTTCAGGTCTGGTGAGTTTGCTGGACAGCACACCAACACCATGGTCATTTAACCAACTTTTGGTGCTTTTGGCAGTGTGGGCAGGTGCCAAATCCTGCTGGAAAATGAAATCAGCATCTTCAAAAAGCTGGTCAGCAGAAGGAAGCATGAAGTGCTCCAAAATGTATTGGTAAACGGGTGCAGTGACGTTGGTTTTCAAAAAACACAATGGACCAACACCAGCAGATGACATTGCACCCCAAATCATCACAGACTGTGGAAACTTAACACTGGACTTGGGCTATGAGCTTCTCCACCCTTCCTCCAGACTCTAGGACCTTGGTTTCCAAATGAAATACAAAACTTGCTTTTCAAAATATGAAAAGAGGACTTTGGACCACTGGGCAATATTCCAGTTCTTTTTTCTCCTTAGCCCAGGTAAGACGCTTCTGATGTTTTCTGTGGTTCAGGAGTGGCTTAACAAAATGAATACGAAAACTGTAGCCATATTCCTTGACACGTCTGTGTGGGGTGGCTCTTGATGCCTTGACCCCAGACCATTCCTTGTGATGTTCACTTAAATTCTTGAATCGATTTTGCTTGACAATCCTCATAAGGCTGCGGTTCTCCGATCTCGGAAGGTTGGTGTGCATTACTTGCTCACTATTTCTTTCACACTTTTTCTTTCCACTCAACTTTTTGTTAACATGCTTGAATACAGCACTCTGTGAACAGCCAGCTTCTTGTGAATGTTTGTGGCTTACCCTCCTTATTAAGGGTGTCAATGATTGTCTTCTGGACAACTGTCAGATCGTCCATATTCTTCCCCCAGGACTTGTGTAGACCTAGTGACCCAACCTGAGAACCTCCATTTGAAGGCAGTCAGGAAAACCGTTTGGCGAGGGAATTGTTTGGGATTGTATCTAGCTGATTGGCATGTCACCATATTTTAATTTGTTTTTAGAGTAGTGAATTAAAGGATGGGGTTTGATCTGTTCAATGTGAGACCAAATCATCGCAATCAAGGAACCAAGACCTTAAACTGACTTCAGTGCTGTTAATGCATCCTGAATTTAGTTTATACACGAGTTTCACATTATTGGTTGATACTGAATAAATGCAACGGGATTTCCACGAAACAAACATTACGAGGAGTAATTTTATTTGTGACAGAGGAAATTCCCCTGGATGTGTATATGTGTGTGATGTGTGTGTGTTTGTGTGTGTGTAATATATATAGTATGGAGAGTTTTGAGGCGCTACTGCATAAGATTGCGGGCCGGATAAACCTGACCTTTCCGTTTTAAAACATTGAGATTTCCGCCAAAATCATTAATTGTATCTAGAGTTGGTATTGAAAAGTCCCATTTTCAGTTCTTAGTACGCAAAACTGCCGATACCTTTCTTTTTCCAAACCGCGACAAAACATCCAGATCTCGCCTTCTCTGCAGAAGCGATATAATAAACTCCGCTCAACACAATCACAGCGAAACCATTCACCACTGTAGACAGTAATGGCGACGCTTGAATACGACCCCGCATTCTAGTTTTCCTCATCTCTTTGTACTTTGTGATCCAACAAACACACTTAGGGCTGCCGATAATCTATATGATTTTCAAGCTCATCCCGTCAGCTAAAGCCGGTCTGTGATTAAAGGATCTTGACCTAAACAAAATTGTTATTAATTACTCCCCCTCATGTCGTTCTAAACCCATTAGACCTTTGTTCATCTTCAGAATACAAATTAAGATGTTTTGGATGGAATCTGAGAGCTGGCTGACCCTGTATAGACAGCAACGCAACTGAAATGTTCCCAAGTCCAGAAACGTAGCAAGAAGACTTGTAAAATAATCCATGTGACATCAGTGATTCATCTGCACTTTACGAAGCTACTAGAATACTTTTTGTGTGCAAAGAAAATAAAAATAACGACATATTTTTAACAATTTGTCTCCTCCACATCACCCTGGTGCCATTTTGGAGAATATCCGCGTACGTAAACAGCGTATGCGGTTCTGTGTCAGCTGCATCACCCGAACAACATACCTGTTTACAGGGTGATGAGGAGACGAATTGTTGAATAAAGTCTTTATTTTTGTTTTCTTTGCGTACAAAAGGTATTCTCGTAGCTTCGTATAATTGTGGATGAACCACTGAAGTCACATGGATTATTTTAACGATCTCCTTACTACGTTTCTGGACCTTGATTGTGGTAATATCCTTGCTGTCTATGGAGGGTCAGAAAGCTCTCAGATTTAATTAAAAATATCTTAATTTGTGTTTCCGAAGATGAACGAAGCTCTTACGGGTTTGACACGACATGAGGGTGAGTAATTATTGACAGAATTTGAATTTTTGGGTGAACTAACCCTTTATCTACATCTCCACGTGCTTTCAGATGATACACAGAGCCGTACACTGTAAAAAATATTCTGTAGTTTTTACAAAATAATTGTGGCAGCTGTGGTTGCCAGAGTAATTTTGTAAAAAATACAGAAAAACTAAACACATTTATGGCCAAAAACTGTAAATTTTACAAACAGTAATAAAACTGAAATTACAAACCGAAAAAATTTGGAATGTAAACCATTAAATGTCAACAATGCACACTGGCTATAAAATCTGGTCTTGCACCTTTACATACTGACAACCCACCCTAATAAGCAGGTGGTAAAAGCGAACGCCATGAAAATCAAAGCTCTTCACCGTTAGCTTCGGCCACAATCAGAAGTATATACTATATTAAAGGTGCCAAATCTGCATGCAAACAAAACACCATCATGGACACACGCTACTGCCTAATAATGCATTTACTTCATTAAACACAGACGATGTCACCTAAGCCCAACTATACTAATAATAAAAAATTTTTTTTGTGTTTTTTTACATATGATTTAACAAATACTTGAAAATGTGAGTGTCATGCAGGTAATTCTGGGAATATCAGTTTACAGTTTTTGACTGTAAATTATACATTGATTTGTTATTTTTTACTTCTAAAAAATTAACAACATTTTACTGTAAAATTACATTAAATATCTGGTTAGATATTTTACAGTTTTTCCCGGTATATAGTACGGGAACTTACGGTTAACCTATTAACTGTTTTTTTCCGTAGCGTTTTTACAAATTTTTTGTTAAAATTACACTTATTTTTTACAGTGTATATCCGACAGCTAGTCAATATCGCGTTCATAAATCGCAGATGAATCGCATTCGATTATCAACGCGATATTGCCTAGCTTGTCAGTGTAAGTGTTTTTATTTATGCCATTAATGTTTTTTTTTAATACAGCGTATAGCACTAGTCAACTAATGAATGTAACATGGCAAAGATGAATGCACTTTTGGAAGTTGAATGTATGGGAAATGTCATTTTGGAATTTCTGTGGGTTAATGTGATATTGTTGTTCATGTATATTCATGATGAAATTTTCTTTTATTGTAATTAATTTATAGCATTAACAAAATGACCCGTTGAATGGAAAATGATGTTTTTAGTTGTTGGTATTGAAAAGTTTTGGTTGTACTTTGGAGTGATCTCACAGGATCTGTCTTCTGTCTCAAATCTAACAGAGTTGACTATGATGCAGGGGGGTTTCATTTTAAGGACTTTTAACTTGCAAAATTCAAATGCCAATTTTTTTGTTTAAATTTATAATAAAAACATTTTTATTTAATTAATTTATTTATTTTTTCTAAATTTGTACATTTTATTTCATTTTATATAGAAAAATTTAATAAATTATAAATTATAACATATTAAACAAGTTTTTCTATATTTTACCGAAATTGAAATATATTAATATAGACAAAATCATTGTTTGTATTTACTTAAAAATATACAAGGCCAAATCTATTTTTTGTCTTTACATACACTAATCTCAAAAATATGTGTATTTAGTTAGTTATGTTGAGTTTTAGTATTTGAGGCAATGAATATATATATATGATTCTATATATATATATATTATATCTATTATAGAGAAGAGAGACGAGAGAGAGCGCGAGAGAGAAATAAAACAATCTAAAATAATATTTTTACTTTTTTCACTTTTTTAAAATGTTTATTTTTGTCTATATACAGGGATCTATACAGACAGCATATTTATTCTTATAAATTTTACATATTTTTATAGATTTTTTTTTTTATATTTTTGGTGGCATTGCTTTAAGTATTATTCTGACAGTGTTTTTTGTTGAGGCGTACCACTGTGAGCATTGTGTTTTTAAGAAGCTGCCAAGTTAAAAAGCATGTCTTAAGACCCCTGAATTCTGCTCTATCTAGCTGTTTTTGAACCTTAATTTCTGTTGCGTTCTACCCGTGCATGCACGCGCGCACATGTGTGTGAGCCTGCCCATAAGTTCTGTCTTGTTTAAGTGAGCATTGTAGAACAGGATGCTATTGTTTTAGGCAGGACCGTTGGTGCAGTGGAGTTGCCTGGACTTGCTCTCAGTAGAGTTGCACCTGCACCCATTTCCTGACTTAAATGTGATGCATTGCTGATGGATAACAGTGCAGAGTGCTCACTGTCCCAGGATGTATCACTCCTCACAAGGTACATAGTGTAATGGTTGGCTGCCGCATTCATGGCCTTGGTGAATCAATCTCCATCAGATCATGCTGTAGAGTGTGTGGGTGTGTATCCACGTGCATGTTCGGCCAGCGCTGTGCGTGTCGGCAAATCCCCTTTTGCAGAATTAGTGCTGCAAGTGTGATTATTTCTCTTTACCCTTATATTGCATCATTCTAATTGGGTAGAAATGCATATCCCCTCCTTCCCCAGTGTGTCCTCCATCTGTAACATTTATTCCCGGGGGGGGGGGGGGGGGGGGGGGGGGGGGGGGGGGGGGGGGGGGGGGGGGGGGGGGGGGGGGGGGGGGGGGGTGGTGGGGTGGGGGGGGTTTGGGGGGGGGGGGGGGGGGGTGGGGGGGGGGGGGGGGGGGGGGGGGGGGGGGGGGGGGGGGGGGGGGGGGGGGGGGGGGGGGGGGGGGGGTGGGGGGGGGGGGGGGGGGGGGAGGGGGTGGGGGGGTGTGTTATATGTCCTAACTGTGCATCAAGCGTCTATCCTCAGAGAGCACAGCAAAGACCGGGATTACCTTCGGCCTGTCAGCAAACTTCCAATGTAAATGTTACCTAATCCTCCCTGTAAGAATAATTAGACTAGTAAACAAACTGCAGCGCTGTATCTGGGCTTTACTCATGGGGAAGGCTCATCTTACCGTTTCACGCTCTCTGCTGACGGAGTGGATTTTACAGTTCTCAGTTCAGTTGTGCATCAGTGAGAATTGAATTGAGAATGCTTTTTAAATTCCTGAATGTGAATTGAATTTGAATGTAAAGACGTAGAATTAAAATTAACTGAAATTCAAAGATATTAAAATAACTGTAATTACTATAACTAAAAAGCAAAGTTTGTGGAGACAAACTTTGAAAATTTGCTTGAATATTTGTAGGTCGGATGGGTGGGTGGAAAGACAAATGTATGGACAGATGGATGGATATACTGTAGATGAATGGATGGATTCATGGACAGATGGATAAATGGATGGATGGATAGATACTGTAGGTGGATGGAAAGACAAATGGATAGACATTAATGGTAGATACTATGGATAGATGGAAAGACAAATGGATTGACAGAGGGATTGATATATACTGTATATGGATGGATGGATGGACTTATTGCTGGATGGATGAATGATGGAAAGGCAAATGGATAGACAGACTCATGGATAGATTGGATGGATGGAAAGATAAATGGATAGATTGACACTGAAGGATAGATACTGTGGATGGATGCATGGAAAGACAAATCAATAGATGGATAGATACTATAGGTAAATCGATGGATGGACGGATGGTCAGATTGATGGATGGATAGAAAGACAAATAGGCAGACTGATGGATAAATACTATGGATAGATAAGTAGGTGGATGGAAAGAAAGACAAATTAATATATGGACTGATGGGCGGATGGATGGATGGACGAATGGATAGTTAGGAATATTGATGGAAAGACAGACAAATGGATAGGCAGACTCATGGATAGATTGGATGGATGGAAAGACAAATGCATAGATTGACACTGAAGGATAGATACTGTGGATGGATGCATGGAAAGACAAATCAATAGATGGATAGATACTATAGGTAAATCAATGGATGGATGGACGGATGGTCAGATTGATGGATGGATAGAAAGACAAATAGACAGACTGATGGATAGATACTGTGGATAGATAGGTAGGTGGATGGAAAGAAAGGCAAATTAATATATGGACGGATGGATGGATGGACGAATGAATGGATGGACAGATGGATGGATGGACAGACACAGATAGATATACTCGATTTCCCGAAATTCATTATTTGTTGAATTTCTTTGGATTACAATTCATTAAATTCCTCTTCCTGTCATTCCAATTCAACTTCCTATGGGTTGTGGCCAATGCAATTCAAATTCTCACTCAAAAAAATGACTAAGAAGCCACATTATGTGCACCATTTGGGTTTGGGCTGGTAGTTGTTCCCTTCTGAACTCTCTTCTAAACTATTAAATTTTCAGCAAGCCAAAATTAGTCCTTGTGAATGAAAGACATTAAAACAGTGTTTATTAATTCAATTAGAGTTTCTGTTTGCTGGTGCACTGTGCACTGTTTTCTTTGGCATTTTAATTACTGCTAATAGTTGTTTGTGTTTTTTTTGGCCATTGCGCTTTGTTTGGACTGGGTGGTGAATTTCAAATATGTTTTCTCTGTCTCTTGACAGCAAATACATGGATAAACTACACTCTTATCACCGCTTGTTGATGCAAAGTAAATGTGGAGGAAGTAGTTCACTAGTTGACGGCTTCCTGTCCTGCTGAGCATGAGCTGCCAAAGAGCGTAGTGGTCATTTTCAGGGGGCCGGGCATCAACGGCCGGGGGGGGGGGGGGGGGGGGGGGGGGGGCCTTTGTCGACGCACGGATGTGCTCTGGAATAAAGGGCAGTTTTTATTCCATTATAGTAAATAGCCGTTGACGCTGGCCTTTGTGTGGCCTCAGGGCTTCCACTGAGGACTTTTGTTTTGTCTACTGTGGGGTCAGAGGAGCATCCTTGAACTTGTGGCATTCGGGGCATCGTGACGTCCCAAGAGTGAAGCTGACACTTCAAGCATGAATGTGTTCAGTGTTCCCCCTAAAACCTCTCCTATTCAGTAAAGCACAAATGAAGAGGTCCCACGCTAGCAGTCTGGACGTAATATGCTGTCGGAGGCTATTTATTGCAGACCACATGTTTGCTTCGTTCACCTTGGCCTGGTTTTAGCCTGGAAAAGAGGGGCAGTATTCTACAGAAATTCTATAAATAATGTAAAGCAATCCTAATAATGGTAAAAATTAGGGCTGTGCGATATTGAAGAGATATGCGATACCTTGTTAAAATGCGATATGCGATACGATATTGCTTAAAGTGTGTAAAATCAATTTAAATGATATTTAAAAATGAATATTATATAGCCAATTTGTTTCACATTCTTTCTTGGAAAATAAAGAATCACTATAACTTCTGAAAGTGACCAGCAGCGTTTTAGCTTTACTTAAAAAGTAGTGAAATAAAAAGTGATGAAAATGTAATTTAACATCAATGTGAACATACAAACAAAAAAAATGAATGGCACTAATTTTATATCATTGTAACTTTGCTTTCCACTCACTTTAAGTACTTCTTCATATACCAAAGCAAAAACTATAGTCTGAGAAAGTTTGAACATGATTAAAGGCAAGTGAACAGTTAGTAAAAAAAAGAAATACACGA
>JADLZN010005929.1:0-223957 GCA_018155175.1 Sinocyclocheilus anophthalmus
CTTCTACCAAGAGCACTCCTCCTCAGGCAAGGACACCTCCTCTAGCGACGGAGACCCACGCAGCTCAGATAAGGAAGCCTCCACTGACGATGAATCTCCCTCATCCTCTTCCTCTGATACTGGTGGATATCATACCATCCACCAGTCAGCATCCTCACCCACCATGGTCGCCAGTGATGCTTACCAGTACGGAGACAACCAAGGTGAAATGAAAGGCACTGCTCTGCCACACAAGCTAAGGCTCAAGTATAGAGCACTATCTAACAGTGGCTCCCAAGACGTCCTGGCTACAACAGCTGCTATGTCGCCTGATTCCGCTCTGCCTCAGCACCCATACCTGGCGCTAGCGCAGGTTAACCAGCAGCAAGGCAGCAGCTCTGGAAGCAAGGAAGGGGAGAGTGAGACAGCAGATTAACTTTGCACACAACAGTTTCCTTCCAGAGAGAAGGAAGAGGAATGGAAGGAAAGCGGGAAGAGGAGCTCAGGAGGACGAGGTAGCAGAAACAAGAAATGTGACTGAAACTGGCACATTGCATCCTTTAATAGAGTTAAGGCAGGACTTGATAAATGTCACCTTTACCATCCATAGAAAGAAAAATGAAAATGGTACCAATTAATTGCATGAAAGTCTATTGCTTATACGTAACAACAACAACAAGAAAGTAACTCGTGTTCTTGGTCTGTTTTCTTATCAAGAGCGATTCTGTGACCTTTTAATGCAGCTCTGTTCTATCACTCTCTTTTATAAGCACTTAACTGTAACTCAAAGAAGTTACGAAGAGGAAATCAAGCTCTTTCAAATGATCTTTTTCCTCTTTCGAAAAAAACCTACAAAACTCTGTATAGCAACCTTTGACTTCACCTTTGAATATTTACATATCTCCACCATGTTTCGTTGCTAAATTGATGGGTAGTCTCTGAACCCAAGTAGTTTTCGCCACAAGTTGATGGAGTTAAAGGCACAAGTCCTTTTCTCTACTGATTTCAGGAGGAAAAACCTCAACCTGTCGCTCTCCTCTGCCTTTGGACTTTAGCATTATTGAAGCACTTGGATTATTATAATACTGTGACATGACTAAACATATCATATTTCAATATATTTTATGAAAAAAAAGACATGTCAATCTTAAAGAGTAGAAATGTGTGAGAAAGACTACGAACACTGTCTACTTCTTACTGTTTGAATTCCTGTATAGTCCTTTCCTAATGTTCATATCTGATGCTTCCATTATATTTTTTAAATCATCGTATTTATGTCCCTGTATCACACCATTTGAGAGAATGTTCTCTTCATAGTGTTTTGGTCATTCATAGGTCAAGGTTAACCAGTGAAAAATCACCTTTTGTACATCAATTTACTATATTGTATCACTGTAAAGGAGCCTGATGGATCGACCCTCTCCAAAGGTCACTGTGACCAATCCTTTTTTTGAAAAAGTCTACCTGACATTTAGCCAAATTAGATAAAAAAACTCTTTCAGAAACGTCAAGGCGGTCTCTCCCGAGGCCAAATTAATTTGCGGACTGTACAAAGTGTAAGATATATCATTGCTATCTCAAGATGGTCGTGTCCTCTGTGGTCAGGTTTCAGAGACGCCTCACATGCTACCTCATGAGAAGAAACAGTTGAGGTTACGCAGAACTGGAGTGTTTCTCCTTTGGTGTGTGTAGCCCATTACATCATCATACCCATTAACTGTTGCATATAAAAGTTAACACACAGTAAAATGCTGCAGCACGCGACTAAGTGTTACCTAGACGCAAATCCAGTCCCACTAGTTGTCTTTGTAGAATTTACCACAGCTGCTTCTGCACTGAATTTTTTTCATCAGATTTTATACAATCTGTGTTTATTGTTCCCAAACAGGTGCCTGGCACTGGCCATTATGTAAAAAGTGTACAGACAAATTCTCTCTTTTGAGTATTTTAAGTTTGTATCAAGTTTATTTTGGCATTCTATAATAATAATAATTATTATTAATATTGTATGGTATTTGAGAGTCAATGAATTATTCTTTCGGGTTACTATTTCTTAGTGTCTGTTGTCTGTTCCCTCAATGTGATACATAGTATGATTTCATGTCCTTTTAATCTATTTCCCCTCTGTACCATGGTATTGGGTGGTATTTACTGAAGTTTAGAAAAAGAAAAAGAAAAAAAAAAGATGTTGTTTGTTAAAAGAGGTGGACGTACCTGTCGAGGTGCTCAGAATGACACTAAAGGAGTGGCAAGAATAATAAAACATGTTGTATGTTGAATTGAAGTTGCCTAATGTTGTTTATACCTCTCAGCTATGCCCACACAAGCCTTAATGCCCCATAAGAAAGTGTTACGATAAACAATACCAGCCTGCACTTGCACAAGATTTAAAACCAGACCAATGGAAATGCAAACAAACTTTATGGTTCCAGCTTCTGACTTTTCCTCTCCCGTCCTAGCACCATAAACTAATTGAAATGAGAGCTCTGTAAATGCATAGGGACACTTTGTACTCCTGCAGGGCGCAAGAGTCATCCAATATGATGTAACACTGGCCAAGTCACAGCACTTGTGTCACATCCCAAAGACACGCACACACACCCGGCAGGCTGTGAATGAATAGAAGTACACATAAAAATGCTTTCATTTTCTCTCCTCCAAATATGCATTGATTGATTAAATTACCAACGTCATAAAAAAAGTCAGCTGCAAATTATACCAAATTTAAAGGAACGTGAGATAATTGGAAAGGAACATGATGTAGCCGGTCACTCTGTTCACTGGTCGTGAAAACACTGTACTGAAAGTACAGGCACTAATTCAAAGAAGAAGAAAAAAGACCAGAGCAGAAAACAAGTTATGTAACTGTTCTGATATCAACTGACATTATAAAAAGAATCGCTTGAAGTGCAGGTCATAATCCATTCTTTTCAAAACCCTGGTCCCAAGAAATTACATCTTGACTTTCTTGCTAATTCTCCACTAGATCTTTTCTGACACACTCATTTTCAAGTGTTAATGATTACCTGTCATTTATTTATCAATTTATTGCTCCTGGTAGACTGCCAGTTTGTTATATCACTTGCCCTGTCCGGCATTAGGTAATATGCATGGCACTTACACAACCTGCTGCACAACCTTCATCTAAAAGTACTACCCGTTCTACAATAATTCAACTACAACCGAACAGCCGAATCATCTGTTATGAGTACATTCATTAAAAGGTGTCTAATATTTTTGTGTGCTTGTTTTTGATGACATCACGTGAAAACAAGCACAGAACTGTGCCACACTACTGGTTGCTACGGTAGAAAGAGCCAACTCAAGAACAAAAGCAAGGTGACTTTTAGCAAGAGCTGCAGAGCTTTGTTCTCTTCGCTGGTATTTTTTTCACTCTATTTCCCTCTTTCTTTTAATTTGTCGGAGTAGCGGAAACCTTACGAAAGCAGGTCAGTGGAAAAGTAGGTCAGTGTGAAGGGGAGGAGAGGGATGAGAAAAGGGGAATTCAGAGAGTGAGGGTTGGGGAGGAGAGAGGGTGGAGGTGCAGATACGTCATCCAGCCTGCAGAGAGCTTAAAGAGGAGTAAGCAGAAAGCTGCATTGTGATCTCATTAATAACTGAACGCTACATACATCTGAGAGCCTGAACACCATGCAATTCAATACTGAACAGCAAAAACACATTTAAGTGCTGCAGTGTAGCTGAGAAACGTCAGAGAATTCTTTAACGATTTGCAGCAGTGCTTGACTTCTAGTCCTTTACTGATTCATACACCTTATCTATAGGAAACAGAGACTATTTGCATATACGATAATACGTCATGCAAATAATATAGAAAGAAAACAAGAATTTATCATTAATGTTAAATTGCTAAATTAATGTTAATTTAAAGGCCACATTTATTTATACAGCACATTTCTTACACACGTGCACAAATTATTATTATTTTTATTTTATCTCAAATCATATTATAATGCAACTTGAATGACATGATTCATCAGACTGGCTCAGTATTTGTGCAAAACCTGATGATCCATGTTACCAGAACAAGAAAATCTGTCCTTTTGTACAAAGGTTCATACAGTCACTTATTTGATTGGTTACCTAGAATGCAGATTATATTTCTTATTCATTTTAAGGGTTTAACTCTTCTGTTTACTAAAACAAAATTAGATTTTGAATCCCAGATTGTCTGGACAAGTAGGAAAACTAGAACAGAAAATGCGAGCAAAGGAGGAGGAAAAGTTCAATGAGGAGAGGGAGAACAAGGAGGAAAAGAGGCCAGAGAGAGGAATGGCGTGGGAAGAGAAGATGTTTTGTCTCTGAACATCAGCAGGAGCGCTGGGATTCCAGAGCACAACATAACTCTGGTTACGTAACTGAGCTGCCTAAGATGTAGGTCAAAAAATAGAGAGCGCAAACAAGGGAAGAAGTGTCTGAGCGTGTATGTGTGTCATGTGGAACAGTAATCATTATAACGCAATGATGTGCGTGCGTATGAGCAGGTGTATATCATATAACAGCATCACAGGATGTGTACTGAGGGTATGTGTGCGTGTCTAATAAGTGTTGCTAAGAGTTTAAAAGAGGCAGTGTGATTCACACAGGCAGATCAGTGAAAGGGCAGCAGAATGTAGGTCAGCCAGCCCTGCCCACACCCCATTCCCTCAATCCTAAAGCGTATGACCCTCTCAATTTTGTTCTCTTATTCGCCCTTAAGTCATTCAACATTCACTCACTGCCTTTATGTTCTCTCCTTTCTCTTTTTTAGTAGTGCTTACTAGGACAATTTAAATTTAAGTATTCAATAAATACTTTTTACACTGTATACTCTTTACACTATTTTAATTATTCTGTCTTTTTATTTTTTTAAATAAAACAAAACTAAAATGAATTGTTTTAGATCACCACAATATTCACAAAAAAAGAGAGAAAAAAGAGAAAATATTCACTTTGAGATATCCGAATGAAAGGGTACTGTTCAAAAGTTCTGGGTCGGTTTATTATTATTATTATTTTTAAGAATGCATCACATTGACTTTTATTCCGCAAAATCATGAATTTGATCAAAGTGACAGATTAAAGAAATGTAATGTTGACCCAAACACACAACGATTTAATTTTAAAGGGATGTGTATTTTAAACTTTCCACTGTCAAAAAGTCCTGAAAATAAGTATCACTCCACCAATCAACCATACACATCGTGTGAGGCAAGTCTCCGTGATGTGATGCTTCTAGAAACCTACCTGCAAAGCTACAGTAGTTAAAAGTTTTAGGCACTTGTGTAAAAATGCTGTAAAATGAGGATGCTGTCAAAAATAAATGTCATAAATAGATTTTCTTTATCAATTAACCTCTATTAACTAAATGAAATCAACATTTGGTGTGACCATCCCTTGCATTTAAAGCGTTTGCCCTCGGTGCACTTGCGCATAGTTTTTCAGGTAGCTTTGCAGATAGGTCTCTTGAAGAATCTTGGAGACGTTGCCACAGTTCTTCTGGATTTAGTTTGTCTCAGTGTGTTCTGTTTCTTAATGTAATTCCAGACAGACTGGATGATGATCAGATCAGATCTCTGTGTGGAACACTGGCTGCTTTCAGACTCATTGTGCAAACACAAATCTCACTCGGTTATTACAATCAATGGCAAAATGAATGTTTTTCATAACTGACTTAAACCATTTTTTAGCTGGTGAAAATGTTCTTGGCTACCACTATACACATAGTCATATACCTCATATTACTATCCATCTATGAGATGTATTACTCTTTTTTCAAAATGATTAACCAAGAACAACTCAGAATGCACTAACAAAATGCTAAAAACATCAGAAATGGCAGTAATGGTGTAGTGACACCCTAGTGTCTTGGCAGACATGTAAGCACCTCTTATATTTTCATCTTTCTCCCTCTCTTTGTCACTCTCTTGACTCTTTATAAATCAGTCTCCATCCTCCGCTGCACCTGTGGCACAATCACCCATTACACGCCAAATTCCTGTCATTATCCTCTCTTTTGTAATCAGTTACTTTAATCAACCCCAAATCTTCCCAAACAAAGAATGAAATGGTATTGATGGATGCCCTATTGAGAAATATTCCTATCATAGCGACACATCACCCACTGTGTGCAGCTCCAGATTACATGCAACAGTGAGTCAAAGGAGCCTCAACCGAGAGCTAAATTCCTTCTCTCTGTACTTTACTGCTTGATATTAACAGCATGACTGTCTGCTCTAATGGAGGAGTTTTGATCATGTGACTGGCAGAGGCATAGACCTGGGGGAAAAAAAATCCACAGAATTCCACAAAAGATGCTGGAATATTCATGACAGATATAGCCTAGGAAATCTGTAGTGCTCTTTCATAATTTTATAGACAGTGGCCCATAAAACGATTTGAACTCTCAAGCCAAATTAAATGCATCAACATTTTGCAATTAAATTTTTTTATTTTACAAAACACTTGTTTCATGCATTACATCACTTGCTCACCAATGGATCCTCTGCAGTGAATGGGTGCCGTCAGAATGAGAGTCCAAACAGCTGATAAAAACATCACAATAATCCACACCACTCCAGACAATCCATTGGTGAGCAAGTGATGTAATGCTAAATTTCTCCAAATCTGTTCCAATGAACAAAAACTCATCTACATTTTGGTTGGCCAAAGTGTAAAAGTGTAAAATTTCAGCACACTTACATTTTTGGGTGAAGTACTTAAAATGATTAAAATCAGTAAGTTACAAGAAACAGAAATCATTTTGAAGGGTTAAATCAGATAGAAATAAATCCTTAAGGTAATGACTGCACATTTTCATTTTTGCAGTGTACAATGACAACTAAAATTGTTATTTTTGAAGGAACAGATGTCTATCAGTGCCTAATATTCAGCATGAGATATATATTTCAATTTTCTTTTCACGTTTATTTGTACAGAATTTTTCACAATAAGTATCATTTTAAAGCAGCTTTACAGAAAGTGCACATTTCTACATTACAACCAAGAGTAGAAAATTGTTATCAGAGGTGACTTTCAAGGTAATGTCTAGTGTATATATAGCACCCACTTTTAACTAATTTCTTATACATCCTATTAATTAAAAACAGCAGGGCTACATATTAGAAAACTGCTGATTTAAGCATTCTATACAATAAATGTATTGCTTAAACCTTGCTTTAATGAAATTAAACGTAAGAGGTTGTAAATGCACACCTAACCTTAAACTGCAAATGCATAGTGTCCTTTTACACCATTTGTGCTTAATACATAATCAGCACCAATAAAAGCTCCAGCCTTAATAGCAGCTCTTTATTATGTCATGCACACCAACATCCGATCATCCCATTATCTAAGCAAGGCCAAGATTCTAACACCCATAAAAGAAAGGATAAAAGAATGTCTCGGTTCTGAAATAAAGAAAGGAAAGAGGCCGGAATTGTAAACAATGTGCGTGATTGAGACTACACTTTGAAAAAGTCAAAGAAAATGGGGCAGAAGTGTAAGTGAGGACTAGATTTCTGCTCATCCATTAAATGCGAAGGATGAATTAGGCCACTAGAGCAATGAGTCAGCCCAGAGTTATGCAATGCGAGCGCTCAGGGTATTGCCACACTCGGTGCGTACGAGGGAAAGAGCGGGTATGGAGAAAGAGAGAGAGAGAGAGAGAGTGAGAGAGAGAGAGGGTGTTTTGCAGGCATGCATCTGCGTATGTGAGAACATGACTGACATATGTTCTGGGGAAAATGTGCATGGATGGAACAGCTGCCTTCAGTGTGAGGCCGAGGACCATAAGGTTTGTAGGCAGATTGTGTTACTTTGCATATGATTGTTTAAATGTGAAAGGCAACAAAATATGTTCCAACTGCTCTAATGAAAGCACTTCATTAAAAAGGCATTATTCTACAATCATACATCAATACATCCATAATGTGTGAAGCATTGTGCACTCACAGTTCCTGCTTAAAAATTTTACTTAATAGAGCAACACTTGAGCTCTATGAAGTCCAGACCACTATCCTCTTGAATTATCTCTATGATCACAATTATTTCAAAGAATTAAATATGAAACCTCTTCCTCACAGATGGACAATATTATTCACATACAACTCATTCTAAAAAGAGTTCCAAAATGCTAAATAATTATTTCATTATGGATATTTAATTGTTCGTGTCTTGTTTTTATATTTAGATTACCCTTGTTGTCATCTAATGGTTAAAGCTATTTAAAAATAGCAATAATTCAATAACACTGTTTAACGTAATCTTTAGCGAGTCTCAAAATGACGTCTCACTTTCTCTACATTGTTAGAATGTTTTGATGCTAGTAAAACAGGCTATTTTATTTTGATTCATTAAATATATTATACCTTGATTATAAAAAAATAATACATAAAAAAAAAAATAATATATATTAGATATATATATATGACCCGTAGTGTAAATATTACAAATAAAATTGTGGCTGACGATTATTTTTATGTGGCCCGGAAAATTAGTTTTTATTTAAATAGTTTGAAACAGTTTTTACAATTGATGGTGAATCTGCATATAAAATGATTTCTGACAAGATCATGGGACACTTAAGTAATGATGCTGAAATGTCAGCTTTGCATCACAGGAATAAACCATATAAAAATAGAAAATCCTGTAAACGTCAACAATATTACGATGTTACTGTATTTTTTTTTTGTGATTAAATAAATGCCAGTTTTGTAAACAAATGTACAACTTAAAAGTAATGCATTATGTTACTTTTGCATTACTTTCTGTTACCTGGGGTGGGCTTGCTTATTTATTTTTAATAAAAACAACCCACAAAGTTATATTTTTGGCAACTGTAAAAGCCCTTTAACACCAAAAGTGAAATTAATAAGCCTCAGGCTAAAGGAAGTGCATCTGCACCTCACTCCAAATTTTTCTCAACACAGGGACAGGAGAGGTGTCAGTGAATAAACGGGAAAACAAAGTAACTTGCGTTACTTATTTGAAAAAGTAAATCCGATATTCTTCTTGGCGCTACTTTACTGAGTTACTTGAAAAAAGTAATCTGATTACGTAACTTGTGTTATTTGTAATGCGTTACCCCCAACACTGTCAACTTAGTGGTTAACTACAAAACTTTTGAATACAGTCCAGCATCATGGCGGTGTCGACCTCCTGCTGTAATAATTCTAAATGACACTCTGAGTAGAGCAGCCCCCCTCGGCCTGCATTTTAAAGATAACTAAAAGGGCTATAACTGGAACTAGGGGGTCTCCGGCCCCTCTAGCTCCCCATAATTCAAACACCTATTTTAATCTCTCTGAGGTCACTTTTACCCTTGGAACAAGACAGCGTTAGTCACATACAGTATACTAGAAGTTCAGTAGTGCCACAAGCACATTAACCCGATTATCCATTAGATAAGCATCCGTCTCCTCCTTCTGTCCAGTTACCTGCAGCCGACAACCTGTCAGATCCCCTCCTACGGCCCAGCACAACATTAGTGCCTTATACGGCTCAGTCTTGACCTACATACTTGCAGACATGCACATGCTAACTGAAAAACGCTCTAATCTTCAAGACATGATGCTGATTTGCAGAAGCATTCTTCAAATGCAAGCTGCTTCTTAAGAGCAGAGGCACTTTCAACCATAACACACATATTCTCCACATAAATGAAATGATAGAAAACACAAATCTGAGCAAACATGAAATGGGAACTATATGACTGAAAACTCAAATATCTTAGATTTCTACTAATGTGTCCAGATGAGTTGTTAGCATGAAATGTTTTATGACCTAGTATTTATTGAAAGACTTCTAAAAATAATTTGGCACACCACATTGCATCTGCCAATGTTGGATATTTAATTGTACAAGCTCATTTCCCCTCATTAAAGCTTAAATTCACTTGTAGCATTTAAAACAAATGATTTTAGGTTTTAAGTGTTCTATTGTATTTAAACTAAAAAACTGAATTACAATATCAGAAATGTATCAATTATCAGCCATAACATAAACAATAATAAATGGTGCATCCTCAATATTTATATAAATTTTAACTTAAAATCTAGAAAAGAAAAGTAACTTTGAAAAAAAAGTTATTATAAAAAAAAAATTGTACAAAAGACCATTCTATCTTGGAATAAATAAACAAAAAATGCAATTGTGACTATTGTGCTTGGAAATGTGGGCTTACATTTAAGAATTAGTAAAGTAAGAATTCCGAGAAAGAATGTTAGAATTGTAAGATTTAAACTCAATTTTCTAAGAAAAATTTAATTGTGAGAAACTCGAAATTGCAATAAATAAATAAAGTCAAAATTCTGAGATTCAAATACCTTTTTTGTTTTTTCCAAGAACGGGCTTTCATAGATTTGTCAACTATACCCTAATATTAGGCTATCAGCAAAACAGGGAACGTTCTCAGAACTTTGGCTAATGTTCTGGCAAGGTTTTCTCAAAGTTATGAACAAATGTTCTTTCACTAACATTATTTAAAGTTTGTTTAAAGTTACCTGGTTTATAATAACGCTCTCAAAACATTAGTGCAAAATGTTATTTGTACATCATCCATGGAACATTTTTGTTGACTGTTTGTCTAACAATTTTTAAAAGTAACTTTGTTTTAGAATGTTCAGAGAACACGTAACATTCCCATAGTGTTTACAAATGGGTCAAATGGAATGTTAGTAAAACATTCTTAGAACATTTTTGTTAGCTGGGTACATACTATGGAAATACAACAAATAATAGAAATGTAAAATCAATTAATTTAAATATTCACATGGCTTCCAAATTTCCTGCCAGTTAAATGGTCTATATTTTTGTAAACTGTCTCTCAGAGACCATCTTGTCCCACACTATACTTCTCCTCTGTACGTCTTTACACTCAAAACCTCAGACAGGCCAAATAAGGCATGTCTTAAGGGGGGGGGGGGGGGGGGGGGGGGGGGGGGGGGGACTTTGGTTGCAGTCTTCACAAGTTGACTCAGGGAATCTTGATAATGGGTAACAGAGCTTCACATCTACAGCCAAACAAACCCACTAAACACACCACAGGGCCTGCAGTGGCCGGCAGCTGTTGGGAGGAAGCTCTCTGAATCACAGGAACAACAAAAGAAGTCTGTTTACACAGCACTCTTCTTCTCATCCTCTCCAGCGCTTCCCGCCCACAGCCCGAACCGTCCTGCTCTTTTCACTCTAATCCAAACACCTGGGAGGTGCGAACATGTGACCGAGGGCTCACATGAGGCCAGGCGCTCTGTGAGTCAGGCGAGGAATAGTCTGCAAAACTAAAGGTAACAGAAGTCAACACACAATAACACGCTCGCTTAGAACAGCAAGGCTCTTAAACAGGCTGGAACTGTAAACTAACCGCACTTGACCATGTGGCGAGTTCTTTCCAACATGGCGGTGTTTATTTTTATACTGACATCATCATGTATGACAACAGCATATGAGCAAATTGAAAATATGAATCTAAATGACTCAATGCAAACCATGCCACTTTCATAAAAGTTTTGAATCTCACACACCTTCTTTTGCACTTTGTAAGATGTCTTTTTCTTCCATTCGCAATTCGTTTCAAATGCCTTCTGGCGCTGAGTTAAAATAGAACAGTTCTAAGAAGTATCTAAGCAGTGTGTTTCCAATTAGTTGCTGTATCATGTCCAGGCGAGACACCGGAGAGATGGGATAATTTAAGTAGGTTAATCAACAGCATCAGGACATGGGCAGAGATAGAGCATGTTTCTTCTTTCTGTTTAAGTTACTGGGTCAAGTAGGGAGGGAGAGACGGGGGAAAATATCACGTGAAGAAGCAACGCCTGTAAAGGAGACACCATAGGCCGGAGATGGATATGGTTGGGTTTCTTAAACACAAAAAACCCACATGTGAAAATTAGTTCAGTTTAATGGATGCCAATCAAATACATTACTATTTATCTTTGCATTTGGATTGGATATTTCAGGTGTGTAACATTTTTTTTATATATATTATACATTATTTATATACATTTTCAAACACATACCAACAAAACATCTGGCAGTCATTTAACCTGACATGAACCCTGAAAAACTCATTCTAAATAAAAAAAAATCAAAGAGAAAAACTAATGAAGTATGTTAAATTTAAGTATATAAAATTAAAAGTAGAAAAAGATGTAGATAAACAAGTAAACAACTTTGGATGCTGAAGGACTGGATGACTAATCGGTTAGCTGATCATTATGACTCACTCCAGTTATGTTTATAAATATGAAATCATCCATTTTATGCTACCCCCTGAATGAGATTTGTAGTACGCGATGCTATGACTTCTAAAAGGTTAGACTGGGAAATATAAGTCAATATTGTTCTATTATGTTCTTGGTATTTATCTTCTTTACCTGATCACCGTGTTCATTTTGTGGAAAAGCGCAGCAAGATGTCTGCGGAATATCTTCTTTTCGTGTATTCAGATCCACTTTGTGATTAGTTAAAAAAAAACCAAAAACATTCAAGGAACCCTCCACTATTTTTGAATAGGCTCATTTCCAACTCCACCTTAGAGTTGACAGTTGAGTTTTACCGGTCCGAGAGCCATTCACCGATCTACGGGGTATGCGGTAGACTTTGTAGATGTAGATAGATAGATCATTGAATCTGATTAGACGTTAGCCATCCCGCTCAAAAATGACCAAAGAGTTTCTAAATTTTTCCCATTTAAAACGTGACTTATCTGTAGTTACATCGTGTACTAAGACCGACGGAAAATGAAAAGTTGCGATTTTCTAGGCCGATATGGCTAGGAACTTTACTCTCATTCCGGCGTAATAATCAAGAGCTGTACTATGGGTGCAGCAGGTGCAATGATATTACGCAGCACCTGAAAGTAGACGATGTAACTACAGAAGAGTCAAGTATAAATAGGAAACTGAAGAAAAAAAATAGAATAACCTTTTTGGTATTTTTACGCAAGATGCTAATGGTCTAATCAGATTCAATGATCTATGCTAAGTTACAGCTAAAAGTGCTACCGCCAGACCAGGAGATTGGCTGAATGGATTAGAAAATGGTAAAACTCAGCTGTTTAACTCTAGGGGAGTTGGAAAATGAGCCTATCTTCAAAAATAGTGGAGTGTTCCTTTAAAAAAACTCAACTGAGGAGGATCCTGCGGAAGTCAATCGGTCCACGAGAACGAGGGGCGTCAGGGCGAAGGAAAGGAAAGACGCCGTGGCGGGTTTGGCGACGACTGTGGTGTGAATGAAGAGAATGACGGAAGTAGCATAGAAGAAGAAGATGATTTTGCAGATTTGAATTGTGGAGAGTGGAATCAGGTAGAGCTGACATCTCAGAAACGGAAAGACAGAGGCTCAGATTCGGAAGAAATCGGGGGAGCGTGGGGGGGGAGAAGGAGGAAGGAGTAAAACAATGCGGACGGAGGATGAGTACAAGGTTATGTTTACATTCGCAACAATGGGAGAAATTAGTAATCCCATGCGATTAACCAAGGTTCTCAAAAAAGCATTTGGAAACATTAAATCTGCAAAATACCTATCAAACAATCGAGTGCTTGTGTTCTGTTTGAACAAAAAGCAACAAGAGATGGCTATTAAGATAAAAAAATTGGGAGGAGTAGGAGTGAAATGCAATGTGCCAGGTGAAGAGAACAGAATTAAAGGGTTGATATATGGGGTTCCATTGCCAGTAACTGATGAGGTACTAAGAAATCAGATTACAGGCATAAAGGTAACAGAGGTTAAACGGTTGACATCAAATAGGAATGGGAAAAGAGAAATGAGTACAACTGTAGTGCTAGGTATGAATGAGAAAATTCTACCAGTAAATGTTAAAATCGGATTCATGAGCTACCCTGTGCGCCCTTACATAAAGCCTGCCTTGAGATGCTTCAATTGTCAACGGTTAGGACATGTGGCAGAAGTATGTAAAGGAAAGAAAAGATGTTGCAAATGTGGAGGGGAACATGACTATGGAGAATGTGGAGATATAGTTGGACCTAAATGTTATAATTGTTGAGGTTGTCATAGTGCTGCATATCTTGGGTGTATAGCACAAAAACAAGCAATGACGTATAAATCAGTTTACAGTGTATTTTATGCACAAGCAGAGAAGAAAATCCAAAATGATCAAGGAAACAAAATAACTGATGGAAACATCAATGAACGGGAAATTACAAGCAAAGGGACAGACAGGAATATAAATAATGAAGATGCAAATGTGCTTATAGTCAGTAAAGTAAGTTTCATTGCATTTATTGCTGAAGTAATTAACTGTACAGCGCAAACAAACAAAAGGACTGAAAAACTGAAAATAATCATTTCTGCAGCTTCACGTCATCTGGCTATAACTGATGTAACAGTTGAGAAAATTCAAGCTCTTTTAGGTCAGTCTGAGAATAATGCTAATTCTCAGGAGGCACCAGACAAGCAAAAGCTAAACAAATAAAATGCCCTTTAGGATCGTACAATGGAATGCTAGGAGTTTATCTGCGAATGGCCAAGAATTTAAAAAAATGATCCATGAGCTAATAAATCTCCCAGATGTCATATGTGTTCAGGAGACTTGGCTTAAACCGCAGTTGGACTTTGTCATTCCAGGGTATGTATCCCTTAGGAAAGATAGAACACAAACAGCTGGTGGGGGTTGTGCAATATTTGTGAAGAAAGGGGTGGCATATAGGGAAGTAAATATAGATACACAAGAGGAAAGCATTAAGGTGGAGGTTTGGACTTCAATAGGAAAACTAACAATAATAAATTATTATAATCCCTGTGGACAGTTATCCTTGTTAGAATTAAGCAAAATTTGGAGTAAAGAAAAAGGTATAGTAATATGGTGTGGGGATTTTAATGCTCATAGTGTTACATGGGGAAGCTCAAATACAGATAAAAATGGCACAGTGGTGGAAGAATTTATGGAGGATAATTTTTTAGTGTGCATAAATGATGGGGCTGGAACAAGGTTCAATATAAGGGATCAATCAAAATCGTGCATAGATCTAACATTAGTGTCAGCAATTATAGCAGTTAAATGTCACTGGAAAGTACTAGATCAGTCGACAATTGGGAGCGATCATTATCCAATAATCAGTACAGTAGGAGTAGAAGTAAAGAGGGATATGGTATTTGAACATCAAAGATGGAAATTTGAGAAAGCAGATTGGGAGAAATTGAATTTTATATGTAAGACAGAGCTGTTGGGATTTAATATGGAAGAGGATATTGAAGAGTGCTCAGAGAGATTGAGTTCAATTTTAATCAGAGCAGCAGAAGAATCCATTCCAAAAGCAAAAGGAAACCGAAGGGATAAAGTTGTTCCATGGTGGAATGAAGAATGTTGTAATGCTATTAAAAATAGAAATAAAGCTTTTAGAATCCTAAAAAGAACATTGAATATAGAAGCAGTAGTAAAATATCAGAAGGAAAGAGCTCAGGCTAGGAGGAAAATCAAACGGGCAAAAAAAAAAATACTGGCAAGAGTATTGTTCTTCGATAGGTAAAGAAACTCAAGTGGGTGAGGTTTGGGGTATGTTAAAGAAGATGATTGGGATATATAAAACTAGGAATATTCCGATATTAACAGGAGAAGGAGTAACAGCTATCACAGAAAAGGAAAAGGCAGAAATATTAGTCAAGACCTTTCAAAAGGCACATAGTAAAGAAAATCTTGATGAGAATTATAGAAGGACAAGACAGGACATTTTAAAGCAACATCAATGTATTTATAATAGAAAACCTGATGGGACAGGAGTATTAGATGCTGATTTTGAGATATGGGAACTTAGAAGAATATTATGTCAGTTTAGGCAATCAGCTCCAGGAAAAGATAAAATATGTTATAATATGATCAAACATGCAGATGATAATATTCTTAAAGTAGTACTGGAGTCATTTAATAAGATATGGATAGAGGGGAGGACACCAAGATCATGGAAACATGCAATAATAATACCAGTAGCTAAGCCAGGAAAAGATGCATCAATAGCTGGGAATTACAGGCCAATAGCACTTACGTCTAATTTTTGTAAAATAATGGAAAAAATGATTGTAAATAGGATGAATCATGTATTAGAGAGTAAGGGAGGGTTAGCACCTTATCAATATGGTTTTAGACAAGGTCGTTCAACATTGGATGCATTAATAAAGCTGGAGACAGATGTCAAGAAAGCTATAATAATGAAAGAGGGTTTAGTAGCAGTTTATTTTGATATTGAAAAGGCATATGACATGTTGTGGAAAGAAGGTTTACTACTAAAATTGGGAAAAATTGGAATTGAAGGAAGAATTTATAACTGGATTTTAAGTTTTTTATTAGATAGAACAATTCAGGTTCAGGTGGGAAATGAATTGTCACAGATAGTGAGTGTGGAGAATGGGACACCACAAGGGAGTGTGATAAGTCATTTATTATTTAACATTATGATTAATGATGTATTTGAAGAAGTGCCTCCAGGAATTAATACGGCTTTATATGCTGATGATGGAATAATGTGGAAAAGAGAAAGAAATGTATCTTTTAATTTGGATAGAATTCAAGAAGCAATTGAGATAGTAGAAAGGTGGTCTTTAGAATGGGGGTTCAAATTTTCATTATCCAAAACATATTACCAGATATTTACCAGGAGGAAAATCTAAGAAAATAAGCAGCTTAAACTTTATGGCTCTGCATTAGAAAAATTATCTAATTTTAAATATTTGGGAATGTGGTTTGATGATAAATTAACTTGGAAAGTCCACATAGATTATAAAGAAATGTAGTAAAGTATTAAATTTAATGAGAGGGGTTGCAGGACAAGATTGGGGTGCAGATAAGCAATCATTAAAGTGTATATATATTGGACTCATGAGATCAGTTCTCGATTATGGATGTATTGTGTATGAATCTGCATCTGCAACGGTATTAATTAAAGAATAGAGAAACTAGCTATGATGCAAGCTAAAGCACTCTAAGATTGGTTATAGGAGCCAGTTAAGACGACACCAATTGACGCCAATACAGGTGGAGTCCTCAGAGAAATGCCTTTACATTTAAGAAGAGAAAAACTAGCCATGGCATATTGGATTAATCTTCAGGCCCAAAGAGAGGATCATCCTGTAAGAGAAGTACTTAATGAGAGTTGGGAAACAGTAAATAAACCAGGTAAAGGATTTGCATGGAAAATTAAGAAATTGATCAATGAAACTGGAATAGAATCAAATAAATTTGCATCGGTAATAGTAACTCCTCCAATAGCACCTTGGTTATTAGAACAACCAGAAGTTGACTTAAATGTACATAAAGAAATTAAGGGAATGGGGGAGGGGTTTAATTTAAAAGTGTATGTTAAAGAATATATAAAAAGTTTGCATTATTCATTTCTTCAAATTTACACAGATGGATCAAAGAACATAGAAACTGGAAGGACAGGTGCTGCATTTCTCATTCCAGAATTTTTTTTTTTGGGTTTCCCAGGTTAGGAAGGCCAGGAAGAATTACGGCTGGGACTTCTGTATATACAGCGAGATGGTTAGCTATCCTTTATGGCACATTGGCGAGTGGGTATTTGAAGATAAGACCGGGCTAAATAAATAAATATGCTTGACCTCAATGGGCAGCTCTTATGAGTTTTACCAATCCTGGCAATCAAATCGGACCCAGACATTTAACAGAATCATGATTACATTATTATCGTATTCCCCAGATAGGGATATAATCGGTTTGGTTTCTGGGGTCCCGCCCATGTGGGCGCTAAGGTACTGCCGCGGGTCGCTAACATGGCTAAGAATCCTTAAATATGGATGTCCACGTATCCCTATTGCACTCAGCAGCCTCGCGCTGGCAACCAGTTCCTCTTCACTGATACCTATTGTCTGGCGATATACTGGGCCTCATGTCAAACAGGTAGGCATTCTCCCAAGTACAAAGGAGTTCTAAAGAGACGGGAAAAATTCCCTTCATAAATAAGTAGCCGGGAAACGGTCATTTCCCAGGTTCTCCCTCACCAGGACACCTCCAAATTCTCGACCAACCAACATATACATTCTAGGGAAACATAAAATACTGGTCTTTTGATGTTTGTTTTTTAACAGAGGAAATCAAGTGGAGCACGTTATGATGATTGTACAGAATATGAAAGGAGGGAAGGGGAACGAAGGTTGAAGAGAAAGGGAAGACTTAAAGATGAATTACCATACTTAGGAGTGTACAAGAATATTTTCATTATGTAGTATTCTGAATGATGGTCCAAATGCAGGAAAACAAACAAGTGCAATCATGAGATTTCTTAAGAACTGTGGAATAATGAACAGAATTTAAGATTTAGGTGAGAAATGGTACATTCTCTTCACACTCCATCACAGTAGGTGGCGGTATGCACCTATGAAGTTGGTTCGCAACCCACCATAAAACCAAAAGAAGAAGAAGAGGATCCTGCTTTTTTCATTTGTGTTCCATGGAAGAAATCAGTCATATAGGTTTGAAATAACATAAGGATTAGTAAATTATGACTTTTTTTTTTAACTAAACATTAATTTTCAAGACTAATCTGAATTTTCCGTTTGACATTGCATATGTATGTGTCATGGAAAATGGAGTCTTGTTTTCTCATTTAACAGAGCTACGTTTTTGAAATAATTTATTTAGTTGTTTTAGGAAGTAGTCATGAGGTAACACATATATTTTGATTTTCATGATCCCAAAAATGAATGCCAGACCGATGATGCCAGACAACATGGAATAAATTAGTGTAAGTTAATAACTTTAAGCATGAAACTCTGCTTCCCTCTACTGGATAACCAGGTGAACTGTTTGCAATGAGACTGCTTCAAAGCAATAGAAATGAATTCCATCCCAGCGGTTCCCCCCCGTCCCCCCTAATTAAATCGTTGTAAAGTGGTTAAAAACAACTGTAATCATAATCAGTTGGAACTGGTCCATCCTGCCCTGCGCTAGCAACAGCCAGCACCTTAAAACGACGACTGTGTACTATTTCTGGACAGCAATGTACTGAATAACGCCCAAATATTAGCCACTAAAGTGGAATTCATTTTTATAACAGTTATTAGTAAAAACAGGAGAGTAACTGAACCCAACCTGCGCAAATAGACGCCGAAGCACTACGTTGACATCAAATGATCAAAGTCAGAAAATGGGCTGCGTAGAGCGCTTTGCGATAGGCGGGGTGATTAGAGAAATTAAGAAAGAATTTTAGAATATGGTATATAGGAATTTTAGAATATGAAACGATAATGTTGGCCAAACTTGTGTCATTCCAGGGTTTTGTTTGTTTGACGTAACTTTGTTAAATTAACCCAAAATGTATCTTACACCGGATTAAATTAAACATTATAATTAGATTAGATATTAAATCAAGGATAAGAGGAAGACGAGCGGTGCTGTGTTTCAAATACATGTTCATGTCGTCTTTTTAAAGGGTGGGGTCCTATTAATGCTTTTCCCCTTTTTTTAAACTTTTAGGTAGTCTTAATGTTGCTGTTTGAGCATAAAAAAGATCTACACCGTTACACCAGCTCAGTTCACTTCAAAAAGGAGATATTTATTTAACGAAATCATTTTTTTCAAAAAAAACTAACACGAAAGACTCGTTTGGACCCTACAACGAATTTTTCGGGATTTGTGATTAATCCAAATATCGACGATGGGACGAGACCGATGAGCTGACACTAGAGAAGGCAACGAGGTTTATCCACTAGTCAGGAGACTTCCCAAGGCGACAACTGTCTTAGAGTGAGTGGATTACAATCATCCAGGTCAAATAGCGCTCAAAGACGTTGATATTGAGCGCAATATTTACCACTGGAAGATCGACCGCGGCTATGCTAAAGGGGCGGACATTTCCCGACCAGGTTGGGCCCGCGTGCTAGTGCTGCCAATCACAAAAGCACACACTGTACCAAGCTACCCAATAACACAATCACATAACACCACTGCCCAGCAAACCATCACCATAACCACGGCCCAAGTCTAACAAATAACATCACACACGTGGCCCAGCTAACCAATCACATAATCCACACTGGCCCAGTCTAACCAATCACATCACACAACTGGCCCAAGCTAACCAATCACATAACAAACTGGAAAAGTAAACAATCAAAGAACACACTGGCCAAGTCTTATATAACCAATCACCACCCACACTGGCCCAGCTAACCAATCACAAAACACAATGGCCCAGCTAACCAATCACAACAAACACTGGCCCCGCGAAAACAAAAAATCACCTTCACACACTGGACCAGTAACCAAATAAAAACAACACAAGGCCCAGCTAACCAATCCAGGCACAACTGACCCAAGCTAACCAATCACAAACACACACTTGGCCCAGTAACCAATACAGCACACCCCCCCCCCCCACGGCCCAAGCCTAACTCAATCACAACCCACACTGGCCCAGCTAACCAATCACAGCGCACACTGGCCCGGCTAACCAATCACATCACACACTGGCCAGCTAACAGATCACAGCACACACTGACCCAGCTAAACAATCACAACACACACTGGCCCAGCTAAACAATCACAACACACACTGGCCCAGCTAAACAATCACAACACACACTGGCCCAGCTAAACAATCACAACACACACTGGCCCAGCTAAACAATCACAACACACACTGGCCCAGCTAAACAATCACAACACACACTGGCCCAGCTAAACAATCACAACACACACTGGCCCAGCTAAACAATCACAACACACACTGGCCCAGCTAAACAATCACAACACACACTGGCCCAGCTAAACAATCACAACACACACTGGCCCAGCTAAACAATCACAACACACACTGGCCCAGCTAAACAATCACAACACACACTGGCCCAGCTAAACAATCACAACACACACTGGCCCAGCTAAACAATCACAACACACACTGGCCCAGCTAACCAAACACAGCACACACCGACCCAGCTAACCAATCACAACACACAACACAACTGGCAGCTAAACAAATCACATCACACACTGTGGCCCAGAGCCTATAACCCAATTACAACACGACCACTGTGAACAGCTAACCACTAACAGCACACACTGACACCCAATGCCAACCAATCAACAACACACACTGGAACAGCTAACCATTTCACAGCACACACTGGCCCAGTAACCAACACAGCACCACACTGGCCCGCCTAACCAATCTACTATTTTCACACACTATTTCACAAATCAAATACTAATGTAATATCGATCTCGATAAAATAATACAATTGAAAGGTCTACGGGTTTTCATCAATTACTGCACATTTTAATTAAAAAAAATTCAGAAAAAATGGGACGCGGACGAGAACAGTAAAAGATAAATGTTTATGTTTTTTAAGGAAATCTGCGTTTTTCACATTGAATCTGTACAAGAAAATCAGGGGGGAAACCTGTAAGCCACAAAACAGGTTAAGAAATGTTTTAATTTCAATTCTGCTTTTTCTCTTGATGCCACATAATACCATCACATATTAATATATTATCTAATATTTTTAATATAGTGCAGATTCTGATATGAATAACAAAAAGCTCATATAAGCTTAATGTGTAGTTCTTGCTTTTTGTAAATGATTAAGCCAATTAAAGCAGCACTATGTAACTTTTTCTGTGTTCAAAATTTGCAAAGTGTATATAATGAGCGAGTACATCATGAATTCATCTTCCAAACCGCGTTTTTGTCTAATTCCGAATCACTACGATAATAAGTACTTATATTTGGACTATAGCCTGGTCGGGTCGTCGCCGCTGCGGAGTAACACACACCTGCGTGAACCGCCATAGACATACACTTAGAGAAGTAGATCCGGATGGAATGTTCTTCCGCGGGATGTGTGCAGTTATGTTTATTAACCCGCTAGAGCGCAAAAGGTTACATAATAGGGTGCTGTTGGAATGTGTAGTAGGACATACAGGTGAATATGTAAAATCAAATTAGAATAATGTCGTGGGGAAAAAAGTTCATTTAAGTAATTCAACTCAAATTTTGAAACTCGTGTATTAAATTAATTCAGTGTACACAGACTGAAGTAGTTTAATTCTTTGGTTATTTTAATTGTGATGATTCACTATCTCAACAAATTAGAATATCGTGACATGCCAATCAGCTAATCAACTAAAAACACCTGCAAAGGATTCCTGAGCCTTCAAAACGGTCTCTCAGTTTGGTTCACTAGGCTACACAACCATGGGGAAGACTGCTGATCTGACAGTTGTCCAGAAGACAATCATTGAAACACTTCACAAGGAGGGTAAGCCACAAACAATCATTGCCAAAGAAGCTAGCTGTTCACAGAGTGCTGTATCCAAGCATTTAACAGAAAGTTAAGTGGAAGGAAAAAGTGTGGAAGAAAAAGATGCACAACCAACCGAGAGAACCATAGACTTATGAGGATTGTCAAGCAAAAATCGATTCAAGAATTTGAGTGAACGTCATAAGGAATGGACTGAGGCTGGTTTCAAGGCATCAAGAGCCACCACACACGACGTGTCAAGGAATTTGGCTACAGTATACCTCTTGTTAAGCCACTCCTGAACCAAAAGAAAAGTCAGAGGCGTCACCGGGGCTAAAGAGAGACGAACTGGACTGTTGCCCAGTGGTCCAAAGTCATCTTTTCAGATGAGGATTTTATGCCCACCCACACGGCCAAAAAGTGGGGTGGTAATTAATTTATTTTAATGGTTTGTTAAATTAGTTAAATGATGCAGGTCGTTGGTGTGTGCGTGGGGACCTAGGCCAGCAAACTCACCAGAACCTGAACACATGAGAAATCTATGGTTTATGTTCAAGAGGAAAAAAAAAGAGAAAAACCAAGGGGACCAAAAATTGAAGATGAGCTGGAAGGCCCACGTGTCAAAAGAACTGGCTTACATACCACCTCAGCTAGTGCCACCAAGTGATCACTCCCATGCCACGCCGAATTGAGTGGCGGAATGTTATCGTTGACAGTAATTAAAGCAAAAGGAAACAAAACGCCCCTACCAAGGTATTGAGTGCAATGTACAGTAAATCATGAACTACTTTTTTTTTTCCAGAAGGCAACATTCCTATCTCTTTAAAAATTGTTTTTGTTTTTTTATTGGTCTTATGAAGTAATACTTAATTGAGATAGTGAATTGGTGGGTTTTTGTTAAATTGTGAGCCAAAATCATCACAATTAAAAGAACCAAAGACTTAACCTTCTTCAGTCTGTGTGCATTGAATTAATACACGAGTTTCACAATTTGAGTTGAATTACTGAAATAAATGAACTTTTCCACAACATTCTAATTTATTGAGATGCACCTGTACATCAAAAAACTTTTGTTTAACTGAGAAAAATAAGAGGAGCTGACACATCACATAAGTCACTTTATTAAGTATTATAGCATGCGTTAAATAAAATCAGTAGCTTTAAATTTAACCTGTCAGACGCTACTGTATCTATGAATATATCAATAGGGGCCTATCTGATCACATGTTTTATTTATGTAAGATGGAAAGAAGAGGAGCTCACACATCACATGACACACTTTATTAAACATTTTTAGTCAGTTATTATGAAATAAAGAGTGGTAACATTTTGATAGCTAGCCTATATGAAATTTTACTTGTCAGATTCAGTGACCCTGGTCAACTGCAATCATAATCATTTCTAAGGAACAGTAGATCTCCAACATCATTGGGTAATTACAGGAACTAGTAATAAGAATAACGATAAGATCTACATTTATCAGATAATCAGTCTGACAATATCAGCTTTTAAAAAAAAAAAAAATAAAAAAATTCAAAGGCTGGGGCTGCTTTGCTTCTGTGTTAATTAAATTCAGCATCAGAATAGCCCTATTCTTTCCCATTCATAGATGTATAGGCTATATTTATATTTTGTATAAATTGATATATTTCATAATGTCGTTTCTTTATTTAGACTTTCGTAACATTTAATTAGTGTAACGATAGCATTAGATATATTTAAAGACCTTATTTCTATTTAAAATATTTTATACATTTACAAAAAAATAAATATAGCAACTAGAACTTCTGAAATGTAGTTTAAAAAGCATATTTTAAACAATCAAAAAGTGATGCAAAGAATGCAAAACAGACAACACTAAGTGCCAAATTGACTTTTTAATGACACAAAGACAGACACATTTCAGTCAGGAATTGTGGCTTTCTGTGCAAACAGCAAAAGTGTGCTTTTAATGCTGATTCAGGCCCCCTTCCATTTGGCAAAAACACTTGCTGTAGTTTCCAAGGAACACTACACCTGCACTACTATTTAGCAGCAAACCGAGCACTTACATTTCACATCCTTCAGCAACTAACTTACATTAACTTTCACAAAACACATACACAGTCGGTGAGATTCATCTAGTGCACCCATTGCTCTTCAGTTCTCCGAATTGCATTTGCTCAGAAAGTCACAAGATATCCAATATGGATGAGTTACTTCATTTGACACTACTAGAAAAACAAATGGAACATATTCAACTTGAGAAAAAAAAGTGATTAAGAAGTGCAAGCACCCTTCATTCGGACAAAGATTCAGCACAAATGCCAAAAGTCTTAAAACATAAAGAAACAGCTTATAGGTTTGAGATTATTGCACATAAATACAGAACACAGAACAACAAAAAGAGATGAATTAGCACATATAAAAGTTAAATTAAATACTCTAAAACTGAAATGCATCAAAACATTAAAATAATGTGATCTTTATTAAAATTATATTAAAACTAAATAAAATATATTATATCACCATTTTTATTACGTCACTTAGAAAACAACCTAAATATAACAAAAAGTTCACTTTTTACCTATCGCTGAATATTAGCTACAAAAAAAACTTGCATTTGTAGGTACACATACTTGTGTTCATCCACTTACAAACAGATGTTCCTCAGTAAAACTCAGGTATCATGTGTGTGACCTCCCATTTCAAAGCAAAACGTCTGAAGAGACTGGCAGTAGATGTGGCCAATTATTGCAACTTCTCTAGGTCTTCATTTCAGATGCTCTGAGTCTTTCTTCCTCCAGTTTGAAATCAGAACTGTTGTTGTGGCAGCTGTGCTACAGTTTCCTTGTTATTTGTCAATGAGACATTATTGAGTGAGATGTTGTCATGACTTGTGACTCCAGGGTGCTCAGAGCTCGGTAATGCATCCATCAGTCTGTTTTTAAATTGATCGGTGCTTCGACATCCAGTGGTCACCCGCTCATCACAGTCGTCCATGTGGTTATATAGTCTTTCATGTATTATGTTGTGTGTTGTAATTGAGTTTCTGTTACTTGCGGGACCTTAGAACTGCTCCAGGACTCCAGGATGAGCCAGGAGCTCTGCTGAGATTTTTGTAACGCTGACGAAGCACAAAGTCAAAGTTGGCAGTGGTGCACATGGCATAGAACACGTTGGCTTTGTCTGGGATCAGCAACTCTGGTATAAAAAACGACAGTGATTTATTAAGTGCTAAATACACAAGTTAAAAAAAGCATATGCTATTCATAACAAGCTTAGACACATTAAACTGGAAAAAAATTTGAGCTTACACCTAAATACCTAAAATGAGTGTTATTATCATAAAAAATTTTTTTTGGGGGTAATTGAAATAAAGCTGAATTAATATATAATGTTAATATAAAAATAAAAATGCATGAAAATTGTTGCAACTAATTGAAATAAAGTGAAGTATTAAAATCACTAAAAATGAAAAAAAATTTTTTTTAAATAGAAATATTGTTAAAAACTAATAAAAATGTCAAACGCACATAAATAGCAAAATAATAAAAAATAAAATCTCATAAATATTAATGAATACTTCGTATATAAATTATACTAAAATTACTTGGAAAATAATTTCAGTGTCAAACGTAAAATCAGGAAGCTCACCTTTGTCATTGGAAAGCACTTGTGTGAGACTAAATTCTTGGCAGTTCATCTCCTCCAAGTTGTGTTTCTCCAGAGCTCTCTGAATCACCTGAGCTGTCTTGTCCTGACTGGTTATCTAAAAATAAAGAGATGATAAAGTTTCAAGACTTTAGATTTGCTGGGGTTGACAACTACGTACTTGGTAAGCAGGGCTGGGTTTTGGCACAAATTTCACGATTCGATTCTCATTCACAAGCTTTCGATTCGATTACCGATTCGACATCGATTATTTTGGATATATATCAGGTACAGTACATGCCAAAATTTCTCAAGGAAAAAAAAATCTCTCGACTAATACTGTAAAATATACATTCAGTTGGTACTAGTCTACATTACTATAATATTGAAGGTTAAAATTGACTGATTTAAAATTACACTAAGTTTAAAAATAATAATAATATTTCTACTTCAATTCGGTTTTTTTTATATAAACATAATGGTGGCCGTCATAAAAACTTGATGGATTTATTCAAACATAAATTAAACATTGAAGAACAGTAAAATATGTAATGAATATGTTATATGGAGCATATATTTAGCAAAATGCCCCTCTCTACAGTTTATTTTTCTATCTGACTAATGAGTTTATGGTCACCGATTATGTTTTACTGAGGTAAATGTGACGTTACGTGACATTGTTTACAAGCCGTTATATTGACGTCTTTGCGCGGCTGAAACACTGATTGAGAGATTACATAAGACAGGATACGGATTGTAAAGTCATACTCTTTAACTTGCCTTCGGATGTTTAGTCATGTTTATTTTGTGCTGAAACTGGTATTAAAGCGGAGGAGATGATCAGTTCACTTGCACTATGCGCTGCCACGTCTATTGATCTGAGGCGCGACAGCGATCTGTCACTCCACATTAAACAGCGCCAAAACGGCATTTATTGTTTGAATATTGCAATACAATGGACATAATTTGAAATCTGAGACTTTGTTTCATATTAAAAGTACCAAAGCACAATGCTATTGCGATATATTGGATGGGGAAGTTTGACTCTTCAATGTTCTGTCCATTAACTGAAAACAGACTAGACTAATCGATTCTTGGGATTTAAGAATCAACATCGTTCCATAAAAATCGATTAATATCGAGATATCGATATTTTTTACCCAGCCCTACAGTAAGCTTAAGCTAGAGACTTATTGCCACTATAAATATGTCAAATAAATAAATAAATGAAAAAGATGAGAAGCATGGACACCGCAGAAATCACCAAATATTAAAGCCAACTTACCAAAATACTTTTATAAACGTTTCCATTGTTGCCAAATTCCACACTGACTCTGACAATACAAGAATCAGCGACCTGCTTGTTGTACATGGGATGCTTGAGAGAAGGAGAGGATGATGAAGATGATGATGATGAAGTAGGGGAGGGGCTATCAGGGTTCAGGGCAGACATATCCGCTTGTAAGCATCTTCGAAAAGAGCTGGGCGGAGTTAGAGAGGAGGTGGCTGTGTCTACTGAGATGTCCTGACAGGATACAGACTGTGAATGAGGGAATGGAGAAAGACTGTTTACCCCAACAAATCTGTAAGAGGTCTGTGATGAGCACAGCACAGGTTTTTCACATATAATTTAGGTGGCAACTGACCAGATAGCTTGTTCTTTCATAAGTATATTTCTTTTAGGTGTTCAGCAACACAGATTGCAAGCGATAGATACTTTGGTAAATGATGTGTCGGATGTAAAACATCACAGGCTGGCGGTATTATCTAATACACTGTGTTCTGTGTCAACTTCACTGAAGCTCTGGGTTGATGCAAACTTGAACTACTTTATGACTGCAAGGTTAAGGCGAAACAAAAAAAAGTCACAAACACCTGAATGAATTTTACTAACCTAAAGGCCTCAGTATAAACGAATAGTCAAAATAGGTTTTGAGATAATATTAGACCTATCAGATTTAGGCCTGTTGATTCAGTACATTTAATTACAAATAAATAATGCAATAAAAAAAGTAAAATTTAATTAAACCCCCTGACCCGCATGCACTGAAAGACACTGAAAATACGGCAAGACATCACACAACAGCTAAAGACATCCGTCTGACGCATGTGTACATCAGTGTTGTTTTAGTGTTGTTTATATACATATTAGTTTTCTTTTTTTAGTATTTATTGATATTTTTATTAACTTTTATTTTATATGTTCAGTGTTCATTTCTAATTTAGTTAAAAATTTGAGTAAGGTTTAATTAATTTAATTAAGTTCATTAATTTAATTAATGTTTTATATTTCTATTTAGCTTTATTTCGCGTTTTATTTTAGTACATACTTAGTACAATAAAACATAACAAATGAACTAATTTTTTAAAATTCTTCATTCAAAAAATGTATATTATTTCAATGACTAAAAATCTATTTTAACGTTTTCAGTAAAAAAACCACACTAGTGTAAGTAACACACTAGAAAAAAAATAGACAGAATGAAGTACTGTCTGAACAGACTACATCTACATCAGACATAATTGACAAAATCAAAGCGAGTTTTCAAATGGACTCTGCCAAATTGGTATGTTCAACAATATGGAAAATAAAGCCATAAATATACTGACCTTTTAAAGAACCAATTTTGTAATTTTTTTTGCTTTATTATAATGTAATTTCTAAGCCAAATATAGGCTCATTTGCTTCTACTGAGGATTAGCCATCATAATTTTATTTCAATAAGCTATTTTAAATTTGCACGACTGACCAGCCTACACTTATATATAGATACAAAAATATATCTCTTGCACGCATCTATAAGTATAATGACCGGGTAATAAATGACAAAAGTCTGCAGACTCTGTGTCCTGCGTTTTGTACCTGCTATTGTATCTAAGTGGTGAGAGGTTGGGGCTGCTGAGATCTTCCATCTCTGAGCCACTGGAGCCAGAGGATGATACACTGATCTGATCAGCAAAAGTCTTCTTTGAGAAGTTCTCACTGCCAGACAGCAACCTGCATTGAGCAGAAGAGAAATATGCATCACAGAAAAACATGTTAGCAAAATGTCTTTTTACTTTTAGAATAGTCTGGGTCCACAAAATGAGTCGAAACTGCATCTCAAAACAACACTCACGAGGTCAGTTTCTTGGTGATGAGCCGGTGGCTCCAGGGGTTGGGAGAGCTGGGACAGGGGTCAACTGGTGGCTCCAGTTCTCTTGACAACTCATAGCTAATGAGAAAAAAAAAGACTAACAGTTGGTATCTAAATATCTGAGATGCTGATCTTCTGAAGTACCCAATGTACTACTGCCTTGAATTCAGAAGTCATTTAATCTCAACCAACATTCTTAGCAGGAAACTGATCATCAAACTGAATATAATCATCATAATGTGCAAGAGGTGCCTCACCTCTTCTGATCAGAAAGAGGTATGCCGCTGTTGATCCAGGAAATGATGCGAGGATGTGATTGGAGTTTGTAGTGAGCGCATGACGCCTGCAGCTGCTTGATCTGAGACAGAATCTCAAACTCCTGAACACAGAAAGGAATGGAAAAACACACATCAGCACTCTTGACACACTAGCATTTGTTATAAAACCTAGCTTTCCACTGAAACAATATGTGGGATGATTGTGCTTACTTTTCTACGCTTCTCAAAGTTGATGAGACCCCCCTGTGAGCACAAAGAAGAGAGTTATCATAAAAAATAAAACGTGTCGGAACTGAAGAAAAAAACGACTATGTGTATATATATATGAATTAATGTCAGAAAAAATTCTCACCTCTACATCATCACTTAGTGCTGTGTCCAACATGGTGAGAACAGTCAGATAAAGCCTAAGCGAGCATACATTTAATTGCTAGGTAGCCAGGTTACGGCACCTCACCGCTGGAGGGGGTCTGCCAGAAAAAACTAACTTGTCAGGCAAAAATACAGTAACAGTCGAGATATTTGAATGTTTTGTCGTTTACATGCCGAAATCAATTATGTTAGGTCATATGCTGAAATGTTATTCAATTTAAAAGAACTGTTTTCTATTTTAACATATTTTTACATTTGTTCCTGTGACGTTGAATTTGAATTTTCAGTATCATTACTCCAATCTTCAGTGTCACATGATTCATCAGAAATTATTAGAATATTCTAATTTATTCTTATTATTATCCATGTTGTTTCTTATGATTACAGAAATCTCAAAAGAATAGCATTTATTTGAAACAGAAATATTTATTTGAAAACACAACATTTTATGCGCAGATACAATTTACAAGTATTTACTGTCACTTTCGGTCAATTTAATGAATCCTGGCCCCTACAATTAAAAGTATTAATTTCTTTTTTTTTTTAAATCTTACTGAACCCTTGTAGAAATGTACTATTTCCTCATGGAAAGAAAAACTTCAGGAAAGAAATGTATATTTTAACAAACAAATCTGCATGCATGCTTCAATTAAAAGCTTCCTCTTTTAAGCACAAACATCTTTTCCCAACAGCTAAGAGAATAAATATTTCAGTTAGAGGAACACGCTGTTGACGCATCTTTACTGGTGATACATGCAACTCCGTCATACTGTGTCAGCTAGTATTATGGTAATACCCTTTTCGGTGTTTTAATTAATGAGTTGGCAGATTCACATTGAGACAGAGTTTCATAATGGAAATGAAATTACTTGAGTCAAACTAGAGCAGCCAGTAAATGTGCCGGTGCAGAAGCATACTTCCTAAAAAGAGTAGTTATTTCCCAGAAACAACAGATTTATAATATTTTTGTTCACACCCCCCCCCAGAAAACTTATAATATGACCTGGCATCTTAAATAATACAAATGCACTACTTTCAGCAGGGCCTTGTTTTTATGAAAAATGCCAGTGATTCTTACCATGTGCTTAGATGTAGGACTGAGTCTGGGAGACTTTGGAGCGAGCTTGGTGAGTGCTCTACATCAGCCGGCCTCGCGCTTTCCTTCCTAAATCAAATCACAAAAAAATAGATAACAGGACATTTGGCATACTGAAATGCAAACAGTGAAACTGATTTAGATGAGCATATGATTAAAAACAGAGCACTAGATACACTGAAGCAACTGGCCTAGAGAAACATTTACATAAATCACTTTAGAAAACATTCAAAATCAATCTTCCACACCCAAAGAAATGCCACAATTCAAGATAAGTACAATTACTAAACAGAGCATGATAAAGATTGAGGTCAAAGAGGAGTGGGATAGATTATTAATTGCCAGCACAGATAACAACAATGAATGCTTTGTTGTTATACACTGAACACTGCAGAACATTATGGGATGTTGTGCCTCCATAATGGTTTCTTTGCCAATAAGATGACTCTGCATTTTTTTAACCACATCTTCATTTAGCTCTACTGATTTACTCTTTGCATGCGAGCTAGAGTTAAAAAACGGTGTGGAAAATATTGAATGTTGCCTGGTAGCATCTTTAAAGATCGTAAAAAGCCATGGGATGAGATCATGTCATTGTCTTATCAGAGATTCAAAAACCAAAGTGTAAGAAAGTTGCACACATCCTACAAACCCACACAGGGCTCAGGTGCAGGACAAAAAAAAATTCAAACTATAGCAAAAATACAAACGTATTGTCTGCACACTGATGTAACTGCTCCATAAAAATTATTTATTGCGGCAACGTTTCGACCATCAAGTCTTCGTCAGGCACCAAACTTAACAGTTAACAGAGATTCAACACTGCTATCAGCTCTTACACATGATGTTAAATCATTAGAGGGATCTGTTTGCACACTGTAGGCCAAATATTGATGGAAGTTTTTTTTTTATTAAGAAATGTGTATTTTTAAATCGATCAAACATGACGGTAAAAATATTTAATGTTATTAAGTTAATGTTTCAGATAAATGCTTTTCTTTTGAACTTTGTTAATCAAAGAATCGATTTCATAACATTACCATAAGTAACTTTTAAATTCATATTAAACTATGACAACATTTTAAATTGTAATAATATTTTACTGTTACTATTTTACTGTATTTTTGATTAAATATCACACATTTTTCTTTTTTTTTTTTTTATTTACCAGCTCTGAGACGGTAGCTATAAGAGACTTCTTTCAAAAACATTACAAAATCTTACTGACCCTAAACATTTAGATTAGAATAGACAACAGGTTTAAAACAGGCAAATCTGTGAAACTTACCTCTACAAGAATATCTCGATTGACCAGCACACAGTTCTCATCAGGAAATGTGTCGCAGAGGTGATCGAAGGCAGCCATACTCTCCCTGAAATTACACAATTTATCCATTTAAATGTAATACCATGTGTTGTGCAAATTTAATATGTGCTCTTAACATTGCACTACAGGTTTAGCAACTATCCGTGTAAGGATCAGAAGACACTACCTGCTGATTGCCACCCAAGTTTTCTTTAACCGGTAAACAGCATTAGACTGAAGAGCAGATAAGATGGCTCTTAGAGAGGAGAAGTTTCTCAACTGATGGCACTCCTGTAACATAATTGATAATAAAAGAAACAAATCAGTCCTTTTTTTTTTTCACAAAAAATAAAAAATAAAAAATAAAAAATATATATCTCTTAGGCTTTTACCCTTTTTTGAACAAATGTGTACCAACACAGAGTAATGATATCTTTAAATGTCTGTATCATTAAAAACTATTAAGTGGTTAGACTTAAACATGTCAAACAGCTTAACTATCTTAACTTGCTCAGCAAATTTGTTTGCAAAATGTTGCTATGAAAACTTGAGCAGAGCGTTTCCTCATAATGTCTATTATAGTGCTCCTTGTGGCCGTGCTGAGAACTGCACAAGTGCAACGCGCGCTTCCATCTGAAATTTCAGAATCCAATTTGCATTCACATACTTGCCTAGTAAGTTTCAGGCCTTATACGCACCTGAGCCACAGAGATCCACTTCTCAATCATCTTTGCCCTGTGTGTAGGGCCGCTGCGAGTGCAGGATGGGGAACCGGGAGGGGATGTGGAAGGAGGGCACAGCAGAGAGGTGATAACGCAGTTAGTGACGGCATTGAACTGGGCAATAGTGGCACGGACCGTAGGCGCTAGATTTCGATTCTCTTTCTTGTCCCTCTGAGACCAAATGCAGCCAAGGCAGTGAAATGGAACCACTTTGACAAAGAGCTCCTGATAAAGAAACATAAGCAGATGAATAAAAGTAGGCCTTAAATAAAAACTAGCCTCAGTATGTAAACCATGACACCTACAGCATCTAATAGTGTGAGCTGCTCAGCAATGTCTCGTGCAGGGAAGACCAGTACATCCCCTGTCTCTTCTATGTCCTGTCTGTCCGTGGCGTCTTCAGTTGCCTGATTCTCTACAGCAGTTGAACTGGTTTCTGCTGATGTATCTGTGTGCCTGTCTGTTGAGTCATAAGTTATTTAGCGTTGATTTTTTGATGTGTGTGCACATACCAGCTAAATTTTAAGACTTGCCTTCCGTCTGAAATTTTTGTAGAAGTGCATCGGCTTGATGAACCAGACGTCTGAAACAGGACGGACTTGATGACGCAGTATGAATACAGAGACTAGAGTGAAAGAGCCTGCCGTGACCTGCCCCGAGAAATCTCGAATGACGTCCTCCTGATACTAGGCTTGTCGCTCACACTAAGTCTAACACATAAGACGCGATTCAGCACGAGGCAGAGAACTGCACACACACACACACACACACACACACTATTTGTCAGCATTCTTTCAGACTAATTAACAAAGCTCTGAGAATTAGAATGAATAATCAAGATGAGTAACCAGTTTAACCTTACTAATAATAGATAATGATTGCACTGGACAACCAGTTTCAATTTAAGGTTCATTATTGAACAACATTTGACCACAGAATATAACAACTGATAAGTCAGAATCAAATATTCCAAGACATTCCTAAACACGTGGATTCAACTCACCTTCTAACGCAGACACTGTTGTCCAGATTGGTGACCGTGTCCTCTCTACAGAGACAAATAAGTAAGTCTAAAGTTAATATTCAAAACATTCCTAAAAAGCTTCCAAAAGAAGCTTTAGGACTATGATCACTGAAACAATTTCTGACACAAATGTGTCACAAGTGCTCTTTCAAGGTCTATTACCTTTATTTATGTTTCAACAAAACACAAAGGACGCTCATGGTTCAACAAAAGCACCTCTGACGTGAGACAAGTCAAGTGAAACCTGTTTTACAAAGTGAGGTGTCCTCCATTCCACTGCGTCACTGATTTGTATTGTGTGATAATGGACTGTCACAATTCCACAGTAATCAAAGGTGTCTCTGGGAAATACTCTGCCTCATACTGAATTTAGAAATTTGGGCTTCCCCCTTCATTTGATTATTCACAGTCACTGAGCCTTGTAGAATGTATGCCGTGTAAATTCCCTCATATATATATATAAATACATGAGGGACGGCTATGTCTGAAACAGAAGTCAGTCAATGACTTTATGAAGGTATCTCCAAAGGAAACTGATAGGCCTGCAATGCACATAACGTCATGTCTAACGTGCTAAGACATTCAAAACTTGACATTTTTATTCCTTCTACCAACAGTTAAGGCACAGGTTTGCGGTATATCACCAGATGAAGGTATGATGGAATGTTATGGAAACATTAAATTCGGAGGTACCTTGATTCCTCCATTCAGGTTTTGGAAACAGCCCATATATATAACTGTCACGCACTGACGCACAATAAAAACATGACTAGCTACAGTTTATATATAAAGCAACATGGGACCTAAATTTTGGTTCATTCCTCCTAGAATTATATGGTATTTGATGGAACAAATGTGGAATACTTTTATGGTTCTTATTGGAGCATGACAACCCTAGCTGCTGTTCACTTTTACTGTACAGAAAACAGAAGCGTAAACATTGCGCTAAACATCTATTTTTGAATTTCATATGAAAAAACAAATTATTGTTTGGGTAGACTATACCTATATGTCATAAAAAATATATAGTCAAATGTTTAAGAAAGACAAATGTTTATAAAAATGTGCTTTAGGCTCACCAAGGCTGCATTAATTTGATCAAAAATACAGTTAAAAACGTAATTTTGTGAAATATTACAATTTAAAATAACTGTTTTCCATGTGACTATATTTTAAAACTTAATTTATTCCTTTAATGCAAAGCTAAATTTTCAACATCATTACTCCAGTAATTAGTGTCTTATGATTCTTCAGGAATCATTCTAATATGCTGATTTGGTGCTTAATATTTTTGTGGAAGCGTGAAACATTTTTCAGGATTTTCTGATGAACAGAACATTCATAATAACAGCATTTATTAGCTAGAAATCTTTTGTAACATTGTCTTAATAAATGTCTTTACTGGCACTTTTGATACATTTTATGTGTCCTTGCTGAATACGTAAGTATTGGTTTCTTTTAAAAAAATCATACTGGCACCAAACTTTTGAACAGTAATGTAAATGTTAGCTTAATGTCGCTATAACCATCTGAGACAGCAATTATACTCTTTAAATGAGCATTTATGCTCACCTTTGAAACAGGAGTTCTATGACAGCATTTGTGCAGGTAAAGGCTCTGTAGGTGGAGAGGAAGATTTGCATGTATTCTGGGTCAGGGCACTCCGGGTTCACCAATTCTGTGACAAGACGCTCCAGAATGGCTGCTTTAAGCCTGCGGACCTTCTGTGTGCGGTACTGCATGAAGCTGAAGGCAGAAGAGTTCTCAGCCGCATCAGGTGGGGGTTGGATGGGTTCTCGGTGAAGAGTGATGCCATAAATGGCCCCGTCTTCCACCTCCTCTCCCCACTCCTGCACCGGGTCCTGCACAAACAGATCATCAGACTATACACCTTGAACCTATCATTAAGCTTGATATGATGCCTACTGCAATGCTATGAAACAAACACAGTGTCATCAAAAAGATTCTATTTTGCAGTCCTGATACTGCAGCATTTATTTTAGAAAACACAACAAAGGTGCTAGACACTGACCTAAAATTTCACCTGTCCAGGAAGAAATATACAAAACGGGAGCTCTTTGGAAAATACAGGCAAATTGTTATCCAAATTACAAGTCAGGAGGAGTGAATACATTTTATCTTCACTAGCCTGAGAAGACAATACATTGTACATTACATTTTCTTTCTTAGCAGATGCTTCTGCTTTTTCAACAAAATCATGTACAATACAGAGTTCAGATCATGTTATAAGCAAATACACCAAACATTTTTACAGTATTAAAAATAATAACACCACTGTTTAATGATGCCCACACAAGAAGGGCATTTTCATTTTAAGGAAAGAAGAGAAATCATTTAACGTGTTTCATGGTGGCAAACCATAACTAGTTAACCATAACAAAAATACTTTCTTTACAAAAATCCTCTTTGGTGGTAAATGAAGCCATGATTATTTGCATAGCAAATACTATATCCCACAATGAATAACAGCTGTGGGTGAATAAAAAAACCCTGATGATTTTAAACAAAGACAGACTGTGTAACACACTGGAGTAAATTAAGTCCAGTGTTTTCTCTTCCAGGCAAAATACGGTTGTTGTTGTTGTTGACTAATTCAGATGTGACCAATATTAGATGAGCTCATAACAACTGGCTTGAGGACAAATTAGCATAATGGTGTCATCTGTCACTGATTCTTGAACACGGCGTCACGACCCCCAATTTATATACTCTTAGCTGTAAAAAGATAATCCCACTGAAATCAATAGAATGAATTTTAACACCGTAGCTTATTTATATTTTTTAATAATAAAAAAGTGCTATACAAAAAGTTACAATGATCTCCTATCTCAGAACATATGAAATGTTTGTGATCTATTTGTATATATATATATAGTATAGATAGTATATATATAAAAATACAACAACCATTCAGAAGTTTAGCGGTCAGTTCCTTAAAATCGAATTCTCCTTTTATGAGACAAGCGTAGTGGAGAGTGCATTCCACTTATAACCAGGCGGTAATTATGCCAGTGATTTGATTTATAATAATTGTCTTTTAGAACTTTCTCTTCTCAAAGAACATGCAAAAACTACACAGTTCCAGAAAAATATCTCCCGCAACACATTTTCAACATTGATAATAGTTTATTTTAGCCCTTAATCAGCATAGTAGAATGATTTCTGAAAGATTACTAAAAAACTGAAGCAATGGCTGACGAAAATTCAGCATTACCACCACAGAAACAAAATGACAATTCATAATATACAGTATTTGAATATACAGCTGTTTTAAATTGTAATAATATTTCAAAATATTACTTCTTTCCCCCTTGGTTTGTACGGTATTTTGACCTTAAGTACAAAAGACATACTTTGAAACATAAAAACTTCTGACCCAAACATTTGAACGATAGTGTATATTAACTTATATTAACTAAGAAAAATACATTGTTTAATGTAATAAAAACATTTTAAAAAACACTTCTAATTTGCCCTGACAAAGGGAAGAGGTGAATATTAAAAATTAGACCTTAAATGTGACATGTAGGATATTGTTATCAATTTTTATAATAATTTGTGATAGGATTTACAACTATGTCAACCATCAAGTCTACATCACGTATTTTATTTATTTATTCAGATAATTTCCCTTATTTAAAGCGGGACCTATTAGTATAGCAGCAACACCAGAAAATATGCTGCTGTATTGAATACACGTGTGGCCTGTAAAATATGTAAGCTGTCAAGTCAATCACTGCTGTGCCCTGTTTTGTTCTAAGCCTCAAGAATCACTGCTCTGTGCCAAAAGCTCAATGAATATCACAGAACATGCATAATATGCAAACCACACATTTGGAAAAGGTTGTGCTTCGAAGTAAACCAAGGGCAGTCTATTCCTCTAACAAATCGACTGCTGTGAAAATCACAAGTGCATTCTTCCCAGAAACTCCAGTCAAGTAAAACAGAGAGCTTTCCAAGCCAAAGCCCTGTGTCTCCTGTAAAACTGTGCCATGGAACAAAACACCGGCGAAACTGATTTGGGGCCCCCCCCGCCAGAGGCTTTTTTTTTCTCGCTTGGGGGAGGAGAAAGCACTGAAACTATCACACGTGGTTCAACCCCCAGTGGTTGGCGGGTTAACGCATTACAAGTTTCCAAGCAGTTAGTCATTCAGATTATTTTTTCCGAACGCTAATAGGATAAAGTAACGCCATACTTTTTAATTTACCACTGTAGAATATGCAGTCAACTTTTAAATAAGGTCAAAGCACGTTACTTTTTTTTCCCAATTTTGATTGACAGTATCCTGTCCATGTTGGGTGAGAAATCAATGTATATGTAGAACATCTACACAAAATATCGATATTGCAATTAAAGTCAGCTCCCTCACACAAAAAACCCAAAAAGATTCAGTATTCCTCAAATGAAATAAATACGCAACTAAAATAAGCCCCCAAAATGTTCACGACACAAATACGGTTTAGGTATTTACTCCCACTTCTATTACCAATGTCTTTGCTTCGACCTTCGATGATCAGTTCAACGTCCTAATAAGCAAAAATTAACTCTAGACTACCTATTTGTGTGCCTCTTTTTTTATTGCTGAAGTGCTTGTTGGAAAATATCTTCTTCTGCATTTACCCGGTACCGGATCGCTAACATTTAACTTTCCCTTCAGCCCCCGCCCCTGCAGGCCTTATTCATTTACACTTTTGTGCGTGTGAAAACCCGGCTCTTTATATTTGCACAAAACCATAGCAACTTCTTTTTATTTAAAACTAAGCAAGCAAGCCTGAGGGCGTGGGCGGTGGGCGCGGGTGCGGTCTGTCCCGATTTTTAAAAAGTAACGCAAAAGTAATATGACGCATTATTTTCCATAAAAAGTAACTAATGTAATTAGTTACTTTTTTAGAGAGTAATTCAATATTGTAATGCATTACTTTTAAATGATTTAAAAGTAACTTTCCCCAACACTGCAGCTCAACAGTGAAACAGGACACTGTAAATATCGTCAATCTCCAGGTGGGTCTGAGAACAAGCACAAAATCAGTTCTATTGTGAGACTCCAGAGGGGAAAGTGAAGTGCACCACACCTCAGCACGCATTACATGTAACACCTCTGGTCAACAGCCGATTAAACGCTTTCCTAAAGTCAATATCACGACTAATTGTAAAGCCATTGAGTTTTTGTGACAGTACTGGGATGTCCGGAAAAGAAAGAACAGGAAATACAGCATTTTCTCTGGCATTAAAATGAAGAGAAACAATAACACGGTGCGCCGCGCGACACTCTGTAAAAGCTACAACAAATCGCGTTGCATTACTTTTAAATGATTTAAAAGTAACTTTCCCCAACACTGCAGCTCAACAGTGAAACAGGACACTGTAAATATCGTCAATCTCCAGGTGGGTCTGAGAACAAGCACAAAATCAGTTCTATTGTGAGACTCCAGAGGGGAAAGTGAAGTGCACCACACCTCAGCACGCATTACATGTAACACCTCTGGTCAACAGCCGATTAAACGCTTTCCTAAAGTCAATATCACGACTAATTGTAAAGCCATTGAGTTTTTGTGACAGTACTGGGATGTCCGGAAAAGAAAGAACAGGAAATACAGCATTTTCTCTGGCATTAAAATGAAGAGAAACAATAACACGGTGCGCCGCGCGACACTCTGTAAAAGCTACAACAAATCGCGTTTGCAAAGTCGCTTTTTCTTTAGTCATTCTAACCTGTAAAGTAATATTAAACAGAATTAATGTCCTTTATTGAAATAGCTTAATTAACCAAGCGACTTACCATAGTGAACTCCCATTTTCCCATGTCTTCAGCTCTCTATTTCCTCAGCCGCCTGATCAAGCAGTGTAATAATAGTTTAGACTTTCCATTAGCGCAGCAAAAAAACGTTGTAAACTATATTCCTTAGTCAGCTGCTCGTGTCAAACTTGACTGCCATGTCTTGGAGAGCTGCTGGAAATGGATAACTTTGCGAAGTGAGGTTTAATTAAGAACTCCAGTGACGATAAAATCAACTTACAGTACATTTCATACAGTACTACCTTTATTGTCATCAAATATATAGTGGTCTAAAGGAAAATGAAATCCGTGAGCGCAGAAAATTATTACTTTTATGATTATGTCTGTGTTTTAGCGGTCTATATAGCACACAGCGCACCTGTCAAGCGCTTTAAACTGCAGCGGGTTGGTCTCTATACGTAGACAATTACGTCTAGTATGACGTACGGGGCGTGCTCATTAATATTAATGAGAAAATCCGGCGCCTCATCGTACTATGGCGAAGGCTTGATTTATGAATATTAATTACGTTGCGTGGAGCCTCTGGAAGTTCACCAAGCGGCTTCGCATTGCTGAATTAATATTCACAATCTAAGCCTTAGGCATAGTACGATTCATCATGTCAAGTGTGGAAGTATGGAAATCCACATTATATCATTTTTAAATTGAAAATTAAGATTATGATTGAAATACTTTATTTTACACCATGTAATTCTGGGAGTTCCCGGTATGAGAATTTAGGCAAAATACAGGACTAGACATTGAACTAAATGTATACACAATTAAAGCGGCATCAAATTTATAAACAACTCATTCAAACATACAATTGATAATTTACATTTTTTCCTCTTTGTTAGTTATAAAGCAGTCCAAACGTCTAAGACTAAGTGAAATACTTTCATTAAGCAACACAGTTTTTTATATTATCAGTTTAACAATCAGAGGAAGTAAAGGAAATCTGACTGTTTGTCCAAATGTATTCCCATGTCATTTTTTTTAATTAGTGCCTATCGTGCAAAATAATGCGGGATCTTAAATATTAAATCTAGAATTTGTAGGTAGTGGAATTAATACATCATGAGTTATTCGATTGTTATGGGTCCAGGTAGTTAATCGCATTTGTACTGTGATACCACTGGAAGATAATAACCGCAGCCCCATTAGGGGTCTCCAGGCAAAGGTACAAATAGACCGCCGCAATGATGCAGAATGCTTAATGAATAATGGTGAAAATTGTATGAAAAAAGGCCTTTTACAACAGCCCATACCAACAGCACTCTTAAAGATGATGATACAATTGACAGGATTGTGTTAGGTCTGGGTATAGTGCCTTTATGATGTGAGACCTTTCGGTGTCTACTCCTAAGAAGCAACGGGCGTTAAAGCCCTTTGGAATGTGCAAATGCTCCAAGCACAAGGCCACACCCGCCGCTCAATCACAATGCAAGACCATGACAACAAAGAAAGAAAAATCAAGCAAAGTCAGGGGGCCCCCCCACACTACTGAAAGGGGCCTCGTAGAATTAGACGCCAGATCAATGCAAAAGAAGTAGAAAAATATTTAGACAATATCCATAACAACAAAGGACAATCCCAAACTGCACTTACTATGACAATAGAAATCACATGCTGATGTGTGTGCATTCACACACTCCAAAAAAAAACACTTTTACGTCATTTTAAATTAAGGAATTAAATTAAAATACTTCATTTCAATGTCAAATTCACTGGTGCAACAAAGTCTTAATGCCAGGTAGAATAGCTTAAAAAATGTACATGCCAGCAATGTTAAAATATTTTTCATTATTGACATGCTTAGGTATTACCTGACAATTACATTTGAAATATTTAATACATTTTTAACCACGTGGGTGTGATGTAATACCTAAACCACCTTTTCCCCTTAACCATAATTTTATTTTTGGTTTAGTTTTATTTATGAAAACATACACTAATGCCCAGATTTTTTTTAAAGACATTTATTTGATCAAAGAGACATAAACATTAATATTGTGAAATAATTTTACAATTTCAAATAACTGTTTTCTAGTTAATTATATTATCAATTTCATTTGAAATTTTCAGCACCATTAGCGCTAGTCTCATTGGCACATGCTTTCCGAGACTTTCTTATATGTTGATTTGCTCAAGAAACATTTCTTATTATTATTAATGCTGAAAAGAGTTGTGCTGCTTACTATTTTTGTGGAAACATTTGATCAAGATTATCATAAATCTTTTGTAACATTATAAATGCTCTCACAGACGCACTTTTGCTCACTTAATGTTTGTTCTTGCTTAAATAAAGGTAATTCATTTATTTGGGGGAAAACTAAATCAGAAAGTTTAAAAAGGTTGAAAGTTAGTAAAGTCAACAAAAATGGATGCATGAATAACTCTATTATGACAATCAACAAACCTAAAAACACATTCAGAAGGTTTGAAGGTCTAGATGTACGCTTTGCTGTCTTTACTTTTTTCGTGTCCACAGCTCAATTCTAGCTATCTCTGGAATCCTTAGACTTTATCATCGTATTGTCATCTGCTTTGCATTAAAGAGCATACAAATGAATAACTGCAAATATCTTGTCATAGATCATCATCAGCACTGAACCTCATGCTTCCTCCGGTCCAGCAGAATGGAAGCTCCTGAGCAATGCCAGGCTCCTCCGTCCATCTGCACCTCCACATGATGCCCAATCTGGCGATGCAGATGCCTCAATTCTTCCAAAATCGCGCCCGCAACCCTTCTACTACCACCAGACACCACCAGAGAGGTGACCTATCCTCACCCGAAGCGGATACCCAACTTCACCTCAAAAGCAGCCGATACCTGTAGGCAAAAAAAAAACAGGAATGAATATATTTGCATTTCAACAGCATCGTAACAGAATGTAGCTCTAAGCCACTGATAGCAAAGCGGGTTACCCTAACGATATCTAACTAATAAATAGTTAAATAACTAATAACAAATAATATCAATACATACAACACACAGGGGGGGGGGATAATTGTAAAATTTAGAAATCCGAGGGTGGGAATTTAAATATGATGTAACATTGCTTGAACTTTTTAACGAGGGGGTACTTGATTATTTAGGTATAATATTATACATTTCTTTACACTATTTAAAATATTCATTAAAAGGGGGTGTGACGTAGTCTCAAATCTATGAAGTCAAACTTCCTATGAGAGACTGTACTCAAAAGGATTTGATTCTTAACTAATTTAATTGATATGACTTCACATACCAGCAGATCCATGGTCAGCAGTTTTAAAACCGTTACAAAATAAGCATTGGAGCAGCAGGGTTTTGGTAGTATCATAAGAAGATACTAAATGTAGAAAATAAAATTAGCAAATTAACATAGCTAAATTTTGGGGTATATTTTGTTTTTTAGGGGGGTTTTTAGATTTATACATTTAATTTTGTAACGGGTTTTTGTGTAAAAACTTTGTGTGCATTTATGATGATAAACATTAGGTATTAAATCTACTTTTTGGTTTATATATCAAATATTTAATATCAGAAATGTCTATATGTTGGTTTTTATTCATTTTAGTTGAGACGTTGAGTTATTTGAGTAACATCAATTTGAATTACAATAGAAACGTAATGTTTTACCCTGGCACGTTCAAGGCTAGATAAATATAAAGTTGTTTGTAAAAAATAGTTTATTGTTGTTTTTAAAAAAATTTAACGTTAATTTAATTTCAAGTACGGTGGGGTTATTGAACGTTAAACTAATAGCGGGGATGAAGGGGTGAGGCGGACGGGCTGCTTCAGGAATAACACTGTAAGAAAAAAAAAAGGTCTTCATTGTCTCCGACTCTCGTCGCACTATCTTAAGGTTTCTAAGTTTTTTTCAGGCATAAGAAGTTATTTATTTTAATAATTTATTGTAGAGCTAATTGAATTATTGTAAATAAATGCGCCCATCAAAAATAACCTGTAAAGTAGTTTCCTATTATCGAAATATTTGTATATAATAAGTTAATCATATAACTATTGGATATTTGCTAACAATCATATAAATAGGCTGGGGGGTAATTTTTTCCATGTAAAATAACAAAGTGGTATTGTTTGGAATTTTGAGAGACGTTATCAAGCAGCACTATAAGGGATAGGTCATATCAACCAAAACTTAAAAATAAAAATAGGGGGAGCCCCTAAAATACTCACGGGGGCCACAAGTCTCCAGGTTGTGATAGACTTTCTTCTTGTCATACCAGACCCCCAAATCCGTCGAGAGTATAGTCTAAAAAAAATTGGAAAATCCTAATGGTGTATCGTTGTCAAGCGGTTTACCTCCGGAACTCGCGGGTGTTGCGTGCCTCCGTCAAAGAAAGTGAAAAAAGATAACGGGGGAAAATCAGCAACAAAAGACGGTCCTTGTAATAAATGTCTCACCACGCTCCGGGGGTTGGAACAAGGCCCTTGTGTAAGCGAATCCAATAAGCGGGGTTTTGTAAGAACATTGCCGCATATAATAAATGTAATAAGCCTTGAATCTATCTTGCGCTCACTTTTTTGTAACAGAAGCATTTCTGGGGGGATGACGTTAGGAGCACTTGCGCATGCGCCGCTCAGAAGTGACTAACGCAAAAGCACAGTGGAGAGATCAAAACAAAACAAAGGTCAAGAATTATAAGTACAAATGAGGATTTGCAAAGAAGCGGGGGTGTAACGGTTGATTGGTGCTATATAAGCCAAGAGAGACTGGTTGTAACACTATTGCTAATATTAACGAAAACTTTGCTAATCCCGTTGGCTCCTGTAAACACATGTTGATGTTTTCCGAGACTACCCGGGGCGCCGCGCTTGACCCATACGATCATGCTCCCGAACTGCTTCTGATGTACACTTTTGAGGCGCAAGCCTTACCGGATCAAAACTGAAGTGATTACGTTTTGAATATGGATATTTTTCTTACAAAAACGCATCGATTCACTACAGGAGGCCTTTGTTCACCCCCCGGAGCCATGTGAGACTTTTTTTTATGGATGGGCGCTTTTTATTTAACTTCTTTTGGACTGATGCACTGCAACACCCCCTGAGTGCCATTAAACAGACAATTTTTAAAAAAATTATATAACATCCCCGTTAATATACATAAATGCCTGTTGCAGAGGTGAGTAATTTATGGGCTAATTTTCATTTTTGGGTGAACTAACCCTTTAACTCCAGTGAAACACAGAATGAGCTACTCACTGTGGATGATGCTCCTTATCCAGTGTCTGTTCGTGGTGGATCAGCTCCTAAAAATCCATGCTTGAACTCTGCTAAAACCAGGAGAGGGGATGCCATGACCTTCCAGAATGAGCCTTCATGATCTGATGCAGAAAACTGAACACTGTCTGATGTCTTCAGCAGAAGTGACTGTCATCTACACTCTAGTAACCCTGCATTTCTCGTCCGTCCATCTGATTCTCTCCATGCTGACAAACACGCACAAACTCACACAATAATCTGATTGTTACACAAACGAATGGGCTGTCAGTTCAGGTTATTCCACCCAGTGCTCTTTTGTTGTACATAATCAGCAGTAATAGTACAGCTCATTGTTCTCGTTTGTCAGTGAATAAACTAGTAAAAGTGCACAATGTGAAGCATATAAAACGTTTAATAAATGAAATACCAAAAACACAGAGATGTAAAAGATGGGTGATTATTACTCCAAAAGAGAACGTGACCACGTGTTCTACAAAGGGCACTAATATCACAACATAGACTAAAACTGATTTTCTAACTGTTCTGAACGACACGTAATAATAATTGACAAAACATTGTCTTATGACCATCAGATATTTGCCCGAGTGATAGCAGAAGCCCTGAAACACATAGCGTTCAATTTCAAACACACGCAGATCTCACCGTGGTAAACAAAGAAACAGGCCTCCTTTTTCAGCTTTCCCATCCATACTGCCTCCTCAGCCTCCTCCTTTTAACTTCTTTTCGACACAGGGGAGCGCGTCCTAATAGCAAAACTCACTCCTGTTTTGAAATTCGGCAAAGAAACGATCAAACTTTGACGCTCATACGAAGACTGCAAAGGATAAATGATATATGAAATTACATGTTCAGATGTGGTTTTTTGGCCCCCTCATTGATGTAAGTGGAGGGTGGACATACAAAAAATGGTACTGAGATATACGGAATCACAAACCGTGGTAAGGCCTGAGAATACGTTTCTTACTGATGTATACAACAATGATAGTTTCGGGTTCTGTTGTGGAGCTTTAATATCTATTGCCTGTTTGTGTGATTTTACAATTTTCTAGCAACAAACATGAATTGAATGTCAAAATTAAATGTCGTAACAGTGTTAGGTAATAGTAATAATAATAATAAATAAATAAACAAGCTACTTGTCATGCTAAGTCCGTTTTACATTAGATAATTATCAACAGTTCCTTTAATGCCTTTTTTTTAAAGAGGCCACCAAAAGTATTTGTGGAATGTGGCATTTACCAAAAAGCTTTGTTTTAATAAATGGCACACAGACAGGTTTGTGTGTAAGAGTCTTTAATCCCTGTTGAAAAAAAACAGCATGCTGGTTAGTTTTGAAGAATGGCTGCTGGTTTGAACTGGTCATGAGGTTCTAAGCAACTAGCTCCTGCTCAGGACCAGCACTTGACCAGCTCAAACCAGCAGCCATGCTTCAAAACATGCCTATGCTGGTTTTTTCAACAGGGAGGTGCGGTTCATGCACAAAGTGTGATCACAAAACTAATGAAATGTATCATTATAAATGACTTCCTTACACTAACTAGCCTGTGATTCCTCTGCAACCTTGATATATGTTTTAGTAATCTTATAGATTTGTTTATTGGTGACAGAGAGAACAGAAAACCAACGGACTTCCAGACAAATCAGAAATAAAACTGTTTTCTCAGCAGTGATTTCAGTTGTTAATAAATAGCTGTAATTTACCATTTGTGCACGAAAGTATTCATATCATTCATGTTGATGATTACAGAAGCCAATAACTAGCACACAATGGGGGATTATAAAACCCGGCAAAGCACAGAAAAGGACCGATCGATTATACTACTCTTAAATCAAAAGAAAAACAGGAAAAAAATGTCTTAAGTGCAGGTTCATTGCTAATGTCAGCTATGCCCTTATTAAACCACACCACACCCTCTCTCTCACAGAAAAGGCTCCTGGTGTTACAGCTGTCTTACACTAGTTATCTGCTCAGTGCCCATTACAAGATCTTATATACAAGTATCAGAGGGTAAACTGATAATAGACAGTGAACCGCACAACAATGGATTTCCATTCTGCATAACTTTGTCTAGCAAGAATATTCATTATAGAATCAAGCCAGTCGTAAGTAGTATGTGGATCATTTGTTGTTTATGAAGCAATTCTCATAATGAATTTGCGTCTTAACAAGGATAAAAAAATGTTAATATTTGTTATGAAAACATCATAATTTGAGCATAAAGGTTATACAATGCGTTAGATTGATAGCCAATTGTTGATACAGAGCCTTAAATGCCTGTGCAATAACTCAAGGTCCCTCTCATTTTCCTGCGCTGGTTTTGTTGATTTTTTTTATTTATGTACTAGGTCCGGGGGTGCGAATGTCGGTCCTGGAGAGCCGCAGCCCTGTTGAGTTTTGCTTCAACCCTAATCAAACCCACCTGAACAAGCTAATCAAGGTCTGAACGGTTACTAGGAAGCTACAGGCAAGTGAGTTTTATTTAGGGTTGGAGCTGAACTCTGGTCAAGGGGCTAGACAGGGGCTCTCCCGAACCGGAGTTCGCACCGAGATGTACTAATTCGATTCCTATTCAAAACTTTACACTATACCTACCTTTCAAAGTTTGGGGGTGGGGGTGTGTGGTTATTTTAATGATTTTTGAAAGAAGCCTGCAGCAAGGGCTGCGTTGCTCCTTCTTCCTTCATTTATAAATAACTCATCACGTAGATATTTCAAATTATTATTACATTCTATGTTAAATATAGACTATTTTTCGAATATATATGCATGAATTTTCAGCATCATTACTCCAGTCCCTTAACATAGTGTCACATGAGCCTGCAGAAATCGTCTAATGCTGATTTGCTGCTCAGAGAAATCTTTATTATGAAAACTTTATTACCTTTAAATGTAATGTTTTTTGGGAAACTGTCTACTGTTTTTCCCAAGATCTTAATATAGAACTTCAAAAGCACTAGTCAATTATTGAATGCATTTGTAACGCTATAAATGATCCGACAGCGTATACATGTATCAAATGGAGAGGGCTCCACGGACATTTTTCAAATTCTTTGCCTGTGAGATGAAGATCTAGTGCGTTCACTTGAAGACACAGCTTACAGTACGCAGTCACACAGCTGCTTGCCAGTACGGGGGTCGAGTTGAAACGGAGCCTCCAGTCGGACAGCGTGTTCTGCTATCCAATAGTTAATCTGCGTGCATGTTGTGCATACTCTTTCCGGGTCCGTCCTTAGAACTGACGCGGGGCCGCGGTGCGGGAGGTAGTAGCGGTCCCCCCATCGTCCTTAGCGATCGCATTCCAGTTGGGGGGGTGGCGCGTTATTTTTTTCTCGCCCTCGGTCCGTTCGCCGCGGGGCCCTCAAAGCGCGGGGCCCGGTGTGACTGCACCAGTTACACCGCCCAAAGGACGGCCCTGACTCTGTCACAGATTAAGTGAATTAAATGCAATATTTGTCAAATATACAGACGTTTCAGAAACGTTTTCATGAGCAACAGAAACACTTTTTATATACTGCTTGATACGGCGCCATCTGTTCAAGAATAAAGTTCAACATAACCATATACAATTTAAATACGAATAAAGTGGGGGTAAATATGCTTTTATCAGTGTTTTATGATAACATGACTCAATATAACATTGCAACTACAGTAAAAAAAAGCTTTTACTGTTCTAAAAACAGATTTATGAGCAAACAGCACGTCATTTGTGTTGTCATGTTTCTGAATCTTCATCGTGAAACGCTGAAAAAGCTGGGCCAGCTGAGTCAGTTGGCTGCTCTCGAAATGCTATCGCGGTACTTTGATGCCACACGTGATAGTGACGTGGCGTCGGCACCGGTTCAAGTCGACAAAATTTCTAACCGGCATGCACTGCTTAAAGTCAGTCACCGATCGGTCTTCGCAGCGCCGCATGAAGTCAAACACACCTGTTATCTTCAACAGGTGTCACTTAGGCCGGGCACACTGCGTTCCAGAGGCGATTTCATTAAGGTACCAACTCACACACTGTATGGTCCGATTGTCGAGCACGATTTATGTGCTCACACTATACGTGTGAAATACTCAAAATGTGCAGACGATAACCGTGTATATGGACGATAGCCAGAGATATCTAAAAAAAAAAAAGCATCGGGTGATATCGAAAGGTTTTGTCATTTCCAATTAATGTATTAAATTATTACCATTGCTATTATCAGCTGTGCAATACCCTCACGAGGGGCGACCAAATTTTTTAACTTGTCAGAAATTCATCCGACCGTCCGTGCGGGAGAGACTTATCGCTTCTCGTTTCCCCCTGTACACTACACGACAAACGACGCACGACAAAGCTGACATTCGGCCCGACTCAAAATAGAGTTGCACGAGTCAGAATTCGGATCAAATTCGGACCAAACTACATCAGCTCCATAATTCATTTATTTTCTTAAGCATGAATGTGCAGACGAATGGAGATAAAGCTTCCAGGAAGTGTGTTGCTACAGCTGATCATGTTTTAAAATTGGTCTCTCTTCCTTTTACTGGATCAGATCAGAGTTGGCCTTTCCTCTTTTTGATGCGAGTCTTCCTCCTGGTGTTTGTGTCAATGATTGACTGTGACTGGTGCTTCAGTGTGACACGGTTGGTGACATCACCGTCATCAACGCCGCTGTCCTCCTCATCTGTTGACAGATAAGACATGCAGGTGTGTAAGATGTGCATCACCTTTCTCTGCTAAACATATCAGTTCTGTTATTGTTTCTTATACATATGGATCAACAGCAGGCCCGGTTCTTGATGGCTATAGAAGGGTGGGCTGGCAGATATCCTGGGTGGGCATTTTTTAGTCGTCATATCGTTATTAGGCTATTATATAGCGGTTTTTTTTCAACCTCATTAAAAACCACTCAGTGGGTAGGCGCCGGGGATAATCTTATATCATCGTAGCCTATTCAAAACTCCCCTGACCTCCACAAACGTCCTCTGGATAGCGCGCAAATATTTCTGCCCGTTTTCACTAGTTGTCATCCGCTGCTGCTTTTCTGCAACAGACTGAATCTCCGCGTGAATTCAGCGCACCTTGCATTCAGCTAATAAAAGAAAAATGCTGCTATTTTCTGGTGTTATTTTATTATTGTTGGGGCAGTCTACAGCTATATCTTAAACTTCTTAAAATACAGTCCACTTCCGATTGATTTTGATTATTGCATAAAAAAAAATAACGCAATCTTTATCTAATCCTGATTGGGTGGGCAAGACTGTCATTTGGTTGGGCTTAGCCCACCCTGCCCATGCCTGGACCCTGCCCCGATCAACAGCATCCTTAGAGTAGACACAATCGCACGTGAAGGTGATCTGACTCCTAACCATCTATAACAAGCCACCACACATGTGTACCCAGCGTGGTGAGTCTTCTACAGTACCACACAGTGTACAGATCAAGAGATAAGAGCACAGGTTGAACATCTTCTTGATAAGAGGGCGCTTTTGAACTGTGCGAACCAGAGTAAAAACACATGGCCATGCCTGCTCAAGAATTTTCCAAGTTCACAAACCAGTGAAAATAAGAGCGTCTAAGATAAAGAAACAGGATGAAACAAGCTTACAAATGCAAATGTCCGGGGGGGGGGGGGGGTGTGACGTTTGTATCGGTATGTAATCTTTGTATCCATGTTGGTTTCATATGGTTTTAAAAATCTTTTATACAATTTTCAACAAAAAGTTTAAATTTATGTGGTGTCATGTGGTGTAACCATCAAATAAAAACGAACATATTTTCCTTACTCTTTGAATACATGTGATCTTAAATACAAAATTGTTATAATTATTAATAGTAAATATCATTAAGTAAGGTTTTCTTTTTTTTTATACTGAGTTTTTTTTTTTTTACATAATATCAAGACATCATCCTGATATTTGCGACATCGACATTTTAATGATCTATTTTTGTCTTTTTTTATCTCATAATTATTACTTAGTATTTCATAATTTTGACTTTTTATGTCATATTTGACTTTTTTTCCATACCAAAGCATGATTTTTTTTCTTATGTGGCTGAAATGGGATGCCATGGAAATATGAGGTAGTGTCTCACCATCAAAAAAGTCCTGTTTCTGGGTCTCAGGTAGCTGAATGCGAGTGTTGTACTGTGGTAGTTTCCCTGCTATTCTGGCATGGAACTGCAGGGAGGCATAAAGTCAGCCCACAGTACATATTAGTAAAGGTTAATTTATAGATTGCAAAAAATAAAATATGCCACATATTCCTACAGTAAACAAAACAGTTAAAGTAACATAATAATTATGTTTCACCAGTGACACATCTTCAACAAGCCAAAATATAATTCACCAACTGAACTAATCATGTTCTCACCTCTCCTTCTCCCTCTACCTTCACGATGTTGCCATCCATTTGCCTGTATTTTCCTCCTTTAGCAGCATCAGTTTCTGGTCAGCCTCAGACATCAGCTGCAGCATGTGTTTCATTCTGAGGATAAGGCAGCTGTTGTGATGGATCCGTTCATCGGCCAAAAACCAGGAAAGTAATGTAAAACTGCTCAGTATATATATTTCGTGAAGGTAAATCCCTGAAAGGTAAAAACTTTTCCTTAATTCACAAACCAACAGATAAAATATCTATGGTCACTTTTAATGATAATTCGTAATATAATTGAACAGTTCAAAATTTCGGAGGGGTAGATGTTCAGATTTTTAAAAAATAAATGTGATAATACTTTTATTCAATCAAAATGCACATTAAATTATACAAATTTAGAACAAATCTCTATAGTACAAGCAATATCAGATAATCTTTTCAAAGAAATGCTGTCTGTATCATTTTCTATTCACAAATCCTACCTATTATGCACAACTAATGTTTTTATGTTGTTTTATTATCAGTTTTAACCACGGGATATCACAAGAAACGGTTTTTGAGCACCAGGAATCACATTATTAGAGATTATTTTGCTCAAAGGATTTGTGTGACCTGATAGAAAGTATGCTGCTGGAAAAAAAAAATTTCAGCTTTGCATAACAGGAATAAATAAAATTTTTAAATATATTAAAATTGAAAAATTATTTTAAATTGTAATAATAATCCACAATATTACTGTTTTACTGTATCTTTGATCAAATAAATAGCAGCCCGTTGTGGGCTACCTACCTTCCAACATTTAAAAAATCTTACTAACCTGAAACTTTTGAACGGTAGTGTACATAAGAGTATGATGTGCTATTAAACATACTGTAACTTTTAGAAGTCCTGTATCAGAATTAAAATACATTCATTAAACTGCAACTGTATGTAGTATTACTACTCATTTGACATGCGAATAGGTTAGTCAATCATAACGAAGTCATTAAAGGGTTAGTTCACCCAAATATTAAAATTAGCTTGTGTATTAATGAACCTCACCCTCAAGCTATCCTAGTTGTATATGACTTTCTTCTTTCAGTCGAATCCATTCGGAGTTATATTAAAATTTGTCCTGCTATTCCAAGCGTTATCATTGTAGTGGGCGGGTGTTTCTGTTCAACAGTCCACAAGTCGTCAAATAAAGCTTGCGCATCCATAATAAAACGTGCTTCACACGGCTCTGGGGACGAATAAAGGCCTTCTGTAGTGAATCCATGCATTTTTGTAAGAAAAATATCCATATTCAACGTACTAAACTTTTCATATTCATTTCCGCCATTGTCGTAGGCGGAAGCCGTTCCGGCGGATGACGTATGATGTCGGCGTTGCGTGATTAGTGACGAATCCGCGTGGAGCGAGAACAAAACAAAACGCCGGTCACAAATTAGAAGCACAAAACAAGGATTTGCAAAGAAAAATGTCGGAGGATTTCGATATAAGCCAAGAGGAGACTGGTTTTTCTTTGCTAAAGTAAGGAAACTTTGCTTCCTTTGCTCCTATTAAACAAACTCATGAGACTAGCATATCTCAGAGGCGCGCGCTGCGCATACGTCATACGCCTTCCGCATATGAAAGATAACGAAAGTGAGAGAAAAGTGTTTATTACGTTTGAAATATGGATATTTTTCTTACAAAAACGCATGGATTCACTACAGAAGGCCTTTATTCACCCCCCGGAGCCGTGTGAAGCACGTTTTATTATGAATGCGCGAGCTTTATTTGATGACTTGTGGACTGTTCAACTGCAACACCCGCTGACTGCAATGATAGAGCTTGGAATAGCCAGGACAATTTTTAATATAACTCCGACTGGATTCGTCTGAAAGAAGAAAGTCATATACACCTAGGATGCTTAGAGGGTGAGTAAAACACAAGCCAATTTTCATTTTTGGGTGAACTAACCCTTTAAATGTACTTTCGCTAACAGGCTGTTTCGATTTAAGGGTCAGAGAGGGTGGAAAAGGACAAATAAATTACAAATAAATGAAACCGTTATTAATGTAATAAGAAACCTTGACTAACATTATAAATGGACCTCAGGGAAGAAAATCAAGTTTGAACAAAATGTTTTGACCCCTTTAATTTCTAGGAAACTACATAGAAATCTAAAATTCTTAGAAACCTTCTATTAAAAACACATCATTACCCAGGTGACGAAAAGGCATGTTTTGTGGAGCATGTTTAACAGATTTGACAGAATTCATTAGTACCAGGGGTATGGGCTGTAGTTTGTCATTGAGCTGCTGCACTCCTGCTTTGACAGTGTTTAGTGTATGTGAGAGTCTCTCCAGGCCATCTTTAGCTGCATCACAATGCTGCTGCTCCTGCTGCAAGTCATGCTCACAGTCCTGCAGGATCTGTCGGACACTGAACAATCAAAAAGAGAATTAGAGAGCTAACCGATGACAATAAAGTTATTATATCATGCCATTGAGAAAATGTAATGGTTAGACCAGAGCATTCAGTCACAATAACAGAGCGTGTCAAGTGATACCGCAGTATTCATACAACATACACAATGTCTGCTCTCACCTTGAGAATTCAGTTTCTCGTGAGTATTTTACATCCTGACACTGAGTCTGTGACATACTCCTCTCTTCCTTCAGTTCAAGCAGCATTCTCTCATTTTCAGCCTTCATCTTCTCCAAATGTTCCTGTGTCTCTCCCTGAGAGATAAACCTGTCCACTATTTCCTATTATAACAGATATCATGAATAAACATTGCTCAACACAAGAACTTCTTACCTGAACATAAAGAATCTAAATCATTTAAAACAAGGTGGTAAATAAAAAAAAGAGTACTCTATATGGGTTTAATCCTGTAAAGCCTGTCATATAAAACAATCTTTTTTTAAAAATAGAAGTTTATTGAAGATTTAGACAAAATATTAAATAAGTTTGTTGATGTGTTTTTGCTGTCAGGCTGTTATGGCTCATATAGTATGATACAGTGAGAATATGGAGGTCATATTTAAGGAGGAAAAACACCAGTTTTATTTAGAGGCAATTTAGTGCATTCCTGATATTTATATGGCCAAAAATTCTGACAGCTCGTAATGTACAGTAAATCCATGAGATAACAGTATAACAGACTACTTACTTAAAATGATATAAATATTAGCTTTCAGTCTATTTCTCCCAATGAGATGTCTTAGTAAGATGTTATTCAAATGCTTAGTTTTATGTTGAAAGCTCTTTAGTTTTAAAACATAATGAAATACAATCCTCAAAAGCCTAATGGGTCATATTTGTTACTCACATTTTTTCAACAAAAAAAAGTGCTGTATGGAAGTTAACCTAAGTTGCATCAGTCCGGTAAGTGTTCATTGTCAAATATTACTATCAATATAAAAAAAAAATTTGATCATGTTGATAATTTTGTATATCAAATATATGATACAGTAGTCTTCATAGGGTTAATACGGTCTGCCCTCACCTGTGAGTCTGTGACTCCAGTGGCCTCTTTGGCGTGCTGGAAAGCTTCTTCAAAAGTAGAGATGGATTCTTCTTCTTCCTGTCCTACTGTGGTGGGAGTGCGCGGGGCCTCACTGCTCAGCTCATCAGGGTTCACGGACACCCACTGGGGCTGGATGTGTCAAGATAGGGGAGAGACGGTTGGTTAAACTTGACAAAAACGATCTAAGAGACTTACTTTTGACCAAACAGAGAAGGCAAAAATAAATGTTGAAAAAGATATACGTATATACTTATAATTATTAAAAGTAGTAAAAACAGTCTATTTTAACCAATATTTGGGTTGTGAGCTTAACAATATGCTATCACCATCAATTGCAAGAACTACAGTCTCCTGTGCACTTCACATGAGAAGCGCTTCGAGTATAACACATATTTTTATGCTATTAGAGTATTGCATTGCTACCCACCACCAAAAGCTCCCCCCCCCGCTTCGTATGATATTGTCAGTATATATAATTGCAGCAGATGATGCTCACTCTTCTCTTCATCCTCTCTGCCTGAGCCATCCTCTCCTCCGCCTGCTTTTTGTAGTGGAGAGGATTTTCTCTCTTTCTCTGCGCTCTCGGTACACCTGCTCCTCCTGAAGCTGCAGCTCAGCCTGAAAACACACACACACACACACACATTACTAGCAGCATCATATTTGGATGACATTTACTTTGGCATACTTGCACACATGCTTTATTATCTCATTACATTTTTCAATTATTCATTAAATGCTTTGTCTTTACCTTGGCTGCATCCTTGAACAGGAGAACGTTGTTGTTCATGACCTGTAGGTCTCTGAGCACTTGTGTCTGCCAATAGACCTCTGTCTCCATCTTGTCCAGCTGAGGTTGAAATGTAAGACTCTCTTCCTGAAGAAACAGAACAGAGTATAACTAGAAACGTCAATGGGATTGGTAAGATGTTTTAATGTTTTTGAAATCCCTCTTTGCATCTTATACGGCTTTTATTTTTTTATTGATCACAAATCCATAAAATGGTAAATGATATTGTAACATATTTACATTATTGCATAAATAATTGGTTTCTTTTTTCCCATTTCCTTTATGACGTATCGTGCTTTATACACAACATCGTGGGTTTATTGTGCTGTGTCTTTAGCTGCTCTGATACCTGTAGGTGCTCCTTCAGCTTGCTGTATCCTCGCGTTATGTGCACTGCTTCATGGTATTTCAGCTGTGATTTCTCCAAACTGTTTTCCAGAATGCGCAGTTTCTGTACAACAGGTACACAATAATAATGTCTTGGACAAATATTTTTTAAGATTCATCAATGTTCATTCAAAATGCCCAGAAAAAAAAGACAATTTCTACCTTTTCCTCCTCTCCTTTCTGGGTGTCAGGCAAAGGACTACTGCTCTGTGGCTTAAATATCAGGAACTTCAAGTCCTCTAAATGCTGCCTCTGTGTCTGAGTGGTGTGTTTCATAGCATTCTGCTTCTTCATTTTATCACACACCTGCTTCTTCAGCACCGTCTGAGCTGCCTGCACAACAAAGACCTCTGTCAATAGTGAGGAGAGTCTAAAACAACTTTCTGGACCACAAATTATATGCAGGAGATTATGTAACTATGAGCTATTTACCGGGCTCTTGCCAGCAGTGAATTTTTTTTGTAGTAAATAACTAAAATAGATACACTGTACAAAACATTCAATTTTTATATTTTATTTCACTTTTTATTTGTAGTAAGAATGTACTGTCCAAAACATTCAGTTATTGTTTCATAAATATTCCACATATTTGTAATTCGATTTTTTTAAGTACTTATTGAATCACCCACACATTGATTTCCATAAAGAAATGTCTCTCAACCAAAAATGAAAATGTGCTGAAAATTGACCCACCTTCAGGCAATCCAAGATGTAGATGAGTTTGTTTTTGCTAGATTTGGAGAAATTGACCTTTACAGTACATCACTTGCTCACCAGTGGATCCTCTGCAGTGAATGGGTGCCGTCAGAATGAGAGTCTAAACTCACAAGTAATCCACAAGACTCCAAGTCCATCAATTAACACCTAATGGAATAAAAAGCTGTTTGTAAGAAACAAATTTATCATTAAGGTATTTTAAATTTAAACTGTCACGTCTGGCCAAAATAGCCATAGTCCATAATCCATAACTCCAGTGAAAAAGTCTTATCACATCAACATCTGCCAACACCTGCTTTAGAATGTTTTTTTTCTTTCCTCTTTTAAATGGTGCTTGATCTTGAATATTTCTCTCCTGATTCAGACGAGACCATTTTTTACTGGAGAAAGCAATATTATAGATAGAGGACTCGTATTTTAGCCAGAAGAAACAGTTTAAAAATGTCGATGGAGTTATCACAAACACACAGCTTTTTACTGCGGACTGGAGTCATATGGATTACATGTGGATTATTGTGATGTTTTTATCAGCCGTTTGGACTCTCATTCTGACGGCACCCATTCACTGCAGAGGATCCACTGGTGAGCAAGTGTTGTACTGTTAAATTTCTGTTCTGACGAAGAAACAACCCTGGATGGCATACATTTACATTTTTGGGTGAACCATTTAACCTCACCTTCACAGACATGTTCCTGAAAGATTCTTTCTCCATCCCATGGCCTTGAAAAACATCCTTGATAACTTGTTCATCTCCCTGGACACCATGACCAATGGATGCATCAATACATATGTTAAACCTATACTTTAAATGGTGGCTTAGTTGTAATATTACTTATGTGTTTCATGACCTCATGCTGTTTCTTGTGCAGGTTTGCATTCCCAAGTCTCAGCTGCAGGATAGTTTCTATGTTCTTGGCAGACTGAGAGTTTTCGATATGCGCTATCGAATAGTCTCCATCTAGTGGACAACGAGGGAAAAACAACCATTCATCGAGCAAAATGTGAAGTTGAGTGTAATGTCATGCAACACTACATTTCTGTAAACAATTTTATTGCGCTATTTGTTTCATTTAAAATTAATACAAAGGTATTAAACCGTTACAAAACCACTCCAAGTTGACTGCTTGCATCCTCGAGAATAAATAATGATGAAAATAATAATAAAACAATGGAAACCTTACTCCATTACCGTTACTTCTGTAACTTAACCGCTTCAGCATAAACGGTGAAATCCACAATAAAAACTTACTCAGAAGATGAATTTTTCTTTGGAGCTCCGAAATTTCATCATGGGTAGGGGGCTCGGTGTCCTCTGAGACAGACGTGGCGGGCATTTTTATTAACATTTATTATATTGGTGTTTATAGATGGATTTCTTCCCCCACTATAGCCTTGCCCACAAGAGCCTCGTTTGTGTTTTCAACTGGTTGCCTAGTAACTGAACTAAGTATCGTTGTCTCATGAATATTAAGTTACGTACCATTACGCCCCGGGAAAATAATACATTACGTTCTTGACCTAATTAATATTTATTAGTTCTCCCCAACATCACAGAATTATTTACACTCCGCAACAAACAATACAAGTAGTAACACAAAAATGGCTACGTCAAATGGACGCGCTGAAAAACACTGCAGAAACATATCAAAATGAAATTTCATTATATTCAAACGTTGTCAGGTATAAAAATGGTTATCATTAACCGTCATCACGAGAATAGGCCTAACGCATTTAAAGTAATTCAGTAACAGAGACATTCAAAGGAAACTGAAAAAGATATTAGGACAGTTGTGCCTAGTCTAATAAAGCATAATGTATACAAATACAAACCCATGTAATGTAAGCAAAAACAAAAGTAACATATATAACACTTTTGGCTGTAATGACTGTAATCACTGGTGCCTGAGCTATAAAATCAGTGCAAGTATGGCAAATATCTCTATTTTTCTGTCCCTACACTTCTTTGTTTCTCTATAAACCTTTCCTTCTTTCCTTAGTCCACTGTTTTCACCCCCTCATTGGACTTCTTGAGGATGGAGAGCAGTCTCTCTGGCATGAAGTATGGTCTGTCTGCTGTGCCATCATTGCGTTCCAGATCCTCCACTGTTGGAATAATTTAGGTTGAGACAAAAAATAGCATGAACTTAACATGAAACATGTGCCAAAAAGTATAAATGGCAACAATAGTTGCAGCGCCTTGAAAGCAAAAAAAAAGGCTTGAGATCTCAACAAAGAGAGAGTTGGATTTATTAAAGCACTGGGAGATCACATTACCAACATGCAAAGATTGAGAAAAGTGAAGCACAGAGGTAGAAAAAGAGGCAACAGAGTGGCAAACAGCGACAAATATCAGGCATTGAAAAGGTTGCAATCTGTCGATACAATAACCAGTCACAGCAGACCAAAATAGAAGGGTGTTACATTTTTTTTTCTTCTTTCTTTGATTGATTCGTTTTTAAGTTGACTTGCTTTCGGTGGCACTTTTTTAATTTTTTGTTCATCTGCATCATAAAATTATCACATTAGGGCATAAAATTAAGACGATTTTCAAATACATTTGCACAAATTCTTACAAAATGACATTGTTTGGTCTTGGCTGGTATCACTGTAAACAGATGTTTTTTTGTTGTTGTTGCTGTAAACATAGCGATGCTGCAAAATCTTCTTGCATTCTTCAATATGATTAAGACATTGATAAGTAACGATATTTAGGCACAAGTCAAGCACCTACATTACACTTTTATATGTCCTTACATTAAAACGTTCTACATAAAACACAAACACAGTCACATTCTACAAGTGCTATGTAGGCATATCTAATAGGGTTTAGGTTCACATAACCAGTTGTCAATCAAACAGCTCATACTTCGAGTACAAGCCTGTTTCTGTCCAATTTTGTGTCATGCCATTCATTATGACCAGTGATTATTGATTAAGAGACAGTTCTCAAAATTGATTGATTGAGTAAACATTATGACGCGAATGAAGGAGGTACTTTCCAATGTATACTAATGGCTTCTCAAAGCCACCAAAGTGCACCAGTTCCCAAATCAGTAGGCTTCTCTGAAACGTTTAACGACTCCACCTTCAGTTGTCCAGCTACTCCTGAGGGGTGAGCAGGGTCTCGCTCTCTTGAGGTCCATTTTCTTGAGGCTTCGGTTCCTCTGGTTCCTGTTCTTGTTGGTTCTCGGCCTGTGGTGGTTCTGCTTGAGGTTGGGCCACCTGCTCCTCCTTGTCCTCAGCGTCCACCTCTTGGGGTCCGTTTTGTTGTGGGGTCACTTGTGGCGGTTCAGGCTCTTGGGTTGTAACCTGCTCTTCGGGTTTCTCCTCGTCGGCTGCGGGTGCCTCTGGAGGTTGTGTTTCTTGGGGCGGCACTTCAACGTGCGTCTCCTGGTTTAGTGGCGTCTCTTCTTCCTGCTCCTGCTTTAGGACGCCCTGCTCTTTAAGCTGCACCTCTCCATTCTCCTGCAGCAGGATTTCCTCCTCGGCTTGCACCTGTACGACGGGTACATCGGCACGGTCCGTTTCCTCTGTGCTTTTTTCAATTGACAAAATCTGGTGTAGCTCGGGGGACATGAAAAACGGTTTGTCGGAGGAACCGTCATTTCTCTCCAGATCTTCACCTTGAGTTTTTTACATTGCGTGTGATGGTTATTTTGAAATGTTAGTGTTTTGACAAAGCACGTAGCAGAAAGGAGCACAAGGACATGATTGGACAAAATCATGTTGAAGAGAGAAAAAGAGAGAGAAAGAAGGAAATGGTTAGACATGAAGCAAGCCAAAAGCCCCTGTAAGCATTTGTGATATGCAGATATGTCAACAGTGAGTCCCACAAGTAAAATCCCAGTCATTTTCTCCATACAGAAATGCCTTAAAGACAAACCATGAGCTCTGAGGAAACAATGATATGTGCTTCTGTAGAAGCCATAAATGTGAGTTCAAAAAACGTGTTTAATAGCCAATTGAGAATTACATAACCTATGTCCTGAAAAAAGCTCCACCAATCAGAGAAGCCGCTGTTACCATGGAAATGGGAATGAGCAGTGATTGCCCACTCCTATGAATCAGTGTGGATGACAAAATTGGTTTTTCTCTACACTCTCAAAAAACTTATGTATGGTATATATGGCTATATATGATCTGGTATATAACATAAATGTGACCCTGGACCTGGACCTGAAATCCAGTCATAAGGGTCAATTTTTAAAAATTGAGATTGAATAAATAAGCTTTCCATTGATGTATGGTTTGTTATGATAGGACAATATTTGGCTGATATACAATTATTTGATCATTTGGAATCTGAGGGTCCAAAAAATCTAAATATTGAGAAAATCGCCTTCAAAGTTGTCCAAATTAAGTTCTTAGCAATGCATATTACTAATCAAAAATTAAGTTTTGATATATTTATGGTAGGAAAATCTTCATGGAAAATTATCTTTACTTAATATCGTAATGATTTTTGCCATAAAAGAAAAATCGATAATTTTGACCCATACAATGTATTGTTGGCTATTGCTACAAATATACCTGTGCTACTTAAGACTGGTTTTGTGGTCCAGGGTCACATATGGTATTTTTATATTTGTAGATAATTTCATATTATACTGTCTTTCCTGAATCAATTGCCATCTTTTACAAAGCTTCATTGGATGAATAGTTCATTCCCTCATACACAAACTGAAAAAAGCATACGTTGTGTCTCAGAGCTAGTTGGTTTGGATCAAGGCTTGGAACTCTATTGATTTTTTTTTTTTTTATAATATAGAGAAAATGAATGTGGAATCCAGTGGTCACTGTTGCTCTCTATTGCATTACAGAAAAGAACAACATTTAAAGGAAAGGAAAGAAGGCTGTTTGAGTGCTGCATATGTGCTTAGCTGTTGAAGTTGAGCAATAAAACAAGTTGAACATCTGTGAACACCCAATAAAAATCTAACACAACAAGCTGCTATTATCAGAACTCTTGTTTTGTTACTCAGCCAACAAATTGACAACTTATGTTTTTCATTACGTATTATCTCGTGAAATAAATAAAGCTGCTTCACACTTACAGAAACAGAGGAAGAGTGTGTCCACACACATGGCGTATACACTAAAAAAGCCATGAGCAATTAGATAGGCGCCAAACACCACAGTCTGTAAATGAAGGGAGAGGAAGTTATTACAACCTGGAAAATTGACATTTTGATCTTGCAAATGGAAAATCTGGTATTGCTGGATTGATAAAACTCAAGATCGCTCACCAGTATAGGCACCCAGTAATAATTAAGAGATGGAGCAGCGTCCTCCACTATTTTAATCTTGCCCGTGAAAAAGAAGAAAGAACAAATTCCTGAAAAGAGGAAGAAACAGTTAGTGCGTGCTGTTTTACACTGGTGTACTGGAGTGTGAGAAGTCAGTTCCACTCAAATATCCTCTGGATTCACGTGATATCGGACCAAATCACTCACCCACAATTCCAACGATGAGGAGTTTGCCCAAAAATAAGAGGAAGTCTGTCACTTTGTCAAGAACAGCCACACTAGAAAACAAGTACATTTGGACTGTTTATTGTGTTTATTCACACAAAACACTGTCTAAAAGATTTAGATGAATTTAACACTCACCGTATAATGTTCCTCATCAGAAGAAAGAATGCATCCTTGGCAGATGTACAGAAATTTTTACCATATATCGCCACCTGAAAAAACAATACGCCAAATTGGTTTCAGCAAATATGTTTTTGAGCACTTACAACATAAAATTTGCACTACTGATGCTCCGAGCCAGAAACAATCCACAAAAAGGTTAAAAAATTAGCAAAAGGGAAATGAAAACGTACCATAATATAGGCGTTTCTGTTCAGAAACTTGATGAATTTCTCCAGACACCAGAAGCAGCACTTTAGGCAGCTGAGTAGGAATTTTGCACATTTATTCTGGGCACCTGGAGGAAGCAAATCAAGATTCAAACGCGCATAACACACAGAAAGCAATGGATGAAGTATTCCATAATTACTTCCCACAGTTGTTTCTTTGATGTATTTTAGACTTTTTGGTTGTCAGTCAGCATGTAATATTTGCCAAAAGTGAGATAGAATCAAGATCAAAAGACATTTTAAGATAATTAAAAGAAATCTGAGCTGGAAACACTGAAGTAGTGAGACCTTTCAGCTTCTGATCCAGATACTCCAATATGACCCTGATGACCTGAACGATGGCAAGAATGAGGGAACCAAATGCCAGAGAGCCAGTGTGATACCTGAAAAATAAGTGTGCGATATAGAGCATACAAAAATGTAATGTTTTGCAAAGTGTGCTAAAAACTGGCAACTATTTCTCTCATCACGCACCTGAGGGCCCGTCCCAAAGAGTTGAAGACAGGGAAAGCTGGGATGTCGTCAGGCTTTTTGAAGGCCCAGTAGTAGGAGGCAAAGGCCCCTGCCAGTGTGACCTGGCCCAATGCTGTCACGAAGTTGGCACACCAGAAGAAGAGGAATAAATTATAGAACTGGAACAGAATCAGGTACTTGTGGTATAACGTCTCTCCTCCATAAAATGCAAACAGACACTCAGCATCAGGACATTCAGTGGTGATATTTGAGCTGTTGAAAGTCTGTGGAGAGAATCAAATCAATGCAACTCTATGAAATATATGCATTTATCGAGCATTGTTCTGCAAAATATGCTATAACTAGTAAGACATACACTACTGTTCAACATAATTCAATAAAAATTTGCATAAAAAGACACTAACCTCAGGGTTGCAGGTGTCTCTGGAATACATACATTCGGTTGTATTGAAAACCTTGTATACTGGCTCATTGGAGGTTGACAAAAACCTAATCAATAGTTAAGGATATCATGTTTCCGTGAAACCAAATTCACGTTATCAACATTTCTAACTACAGTGTTTAAGGTAATGATAAGGTAGTGATGCCTATGTCTATTTATGATGATGTGATTGCATTATTTTCTTCAGGATACACGGCGGTGATGCCCCAGTATGCGATGACTAAAGACAGTAGGGCAAAGGTCAGCAGGGGGTAGAAAAGTGATGACATCACATGACCAATGGCCCTGAAAAATAGATGTGGTTATTAGGACTTCCTGTCTAACACTCCCAGTTAACCTAATTATTATTTCATGACTTTAAGCCACAGTTAATCCATCACACTGAGGATAACGCTGCTGTTTAACTGCTAATGCTATTAGAGTACCTAAAGAAAGCAGTAATACGGAATATGAGACCAAACAACGCCAGCAACAAGTCTAAAAACACGGTTTGCTCTACAGTAAGAAAGTAGACTGACTTGCTGGCCTCTTTGATGAGAGCAATAGCAATGAGGAGTCTCTTCCTGAGGAAGATGAGGAGAAGGATGATGACCACTTCCACAATACACAGGATAATCACTGTGTGGCGATAAAGGAGGACAGGACACAGTACAATGTAATGAAAATTAAAGGTGACAAAGAAAACAGGTACATATTGTGGTTCATTTAAGTGCACAAATTGATCACTTATTTAATGAATATGTATGTATACACTACCATTCAAAAGTTGGGGGCCAGTAAGATTTTTTTAAATAAATTACTATATTTATTTTTGCAAGGATGCATAAAATTAATAAAAAGTGAAAAAATTATACATTTCTAAACTATCATGTGACACTGAAGTCACATTCAGTAATGATGCTGAAAATTAAGTTTTGCCATTACTGGAATAAATGACATTTTAATATGTATTAAAATAGGAAACAATTCTTTTAAATTGTAATAATATTTCAGCATATCACTGTTCTTAATATAGTTTTGATCAAATACATGCAGCCTTATCATACTTATCTTAAACTTTTGAATAGTCGTGCATTCGTTTTTGTATTGCAAATAATTGACATAACTGATATAAAAACTCACTGAAGGCAAGCCAGGTCTGCTGAATCTGTAAGTACACAGAAAAGTCTGTCTGTAGACCTAGATCCTTGATAGTGACGTCAGAACCGGCTTGTCCTTTCAGACTGGCGTACTGCATGTAACAATGGAAAATACCTGAAGAGAATGAGGAGAGGAGAATGTATACAAATTCTTTGTAATATTGCACTATTTTTCTGTAATACAGTAAATTATGACATTACTACAATACAGTAATGGAAATCTTATGAAAATCATCATTGATGATGATGAGTTACAGTGAATAAAACGTCCAGGCGCAGACTTCAAGCTCTTGAAGCTAAATATATATTTTTTAAATTAATTTTCTCTTGACTTTTGAGTATTAGTATAAATGTGTTAAGGTTAAACAGAAAAAGTAGACAGTGTTTGGTAATTAGGATAAACATGTACGAGAAACAATGTTATTTGAGAGCTGTCGACAAGACAAGAACCCTTACCGTATCCAATAACAATGACGACCATGATGATCATAACCCAGACCATGACTCCAGCCAGACAGCGCAAGAGGAGAATAAACATCAGACTGACCAGCATGGCGATCACCAAGCCACTGAAAAAGACCGCACAGAGATTTGATCAACGCAAGTGTAATTCATCTAGTAAACACTAGAACTCACAAACACTAAATCCGACTGCCATAACCAAACACTGAATAGAGAGGAAATAAAATGAACCTAGAATATCACATGCTTACAGGAGTATCCAGTGCCAGGACTGAGTATAGTCCTCGAAGATCCTCATAGCTACCGCCCGGGCCTCAACCACAACATTGGATTTCCTGCAAAAAATACGAATGTGCATTAAATATAATCAATATGATTATATTTCAGTGTAACCACATGATATTCTAAATGATATTCAGCATTATTATATCCCATTATATTATCGTTACTTGAAATAAAATTATCTTTAGCTAAGCTAGTTTAAATTAATGCAAATTATTAAAAATTATACAGACATATATAAAAAATAAAAATGACAACAAAATGACTAAAACCTAAAAACTAAAATTAAGATGAAAACTCATTCAAAATATTAGTCAAAACTATAATTGTATATTAATTACACTAAGAAAGCACTGATTATAATCTAATACAAATAATAATAATATTACTAACTTTGAGGCTTCAAGGAGATCTGTTGCATTTATATTTTGTCCTCTATCATCTGTGAACGTAGTTTTGTTGCCAACCACAACTACACCACCTTTCAAGGTCTCAAGAGCGGGCAAGCATCTCCGTGTGACTGAAACACAGAGTGAATTTCATAATTTTAATGCAGCAGAACTGTAATTTATGTGAGGAAACAAACAGGTTTTGTAAGATTTAAAGGCTTACAATTCTTGCTAGGTGTGAGTATTGAAGGGCACAAGCCATTCTTCAGGATTTCAGGAGCTTGCTGGAAAACAGAAAGACATTTCCCTGTGATGCAATTTAGGATTAAAGGGATAGTTCACCCAAAAATGAAAAATGTGATGTTTATCTGCTTACCCCCAGGGGATCCATGATGTAGGTGACTTTGTTTCTTCAGTATAACACAAACGAAGATTTTTAACTCAAACTGTCTGTCTGATCAGTCCTTATAATGGAATTGAATGAGGTCACGGCTTGTAAAAAAAAAAATGCACAGACAAATCCAAATTAAACCTTGTGGCTCGTGACGATACATTGATGTGTAAAGACACAATAAAAAACGATCGGGAAGACCTCTTGTGCAAGAAATTGAACAGTATTTATATAGTTTTTTCCTCTGATTCATGCAATGTCCGAACTGTCTGAACTGTCCTGAGCGCGTTCTCGACAGCCGGCGCGTGACGTTGTTGTTCTTCTTCTTCTTGCTTTACGGCGGAACGCAGACTTATAAGTGCATTACCGCCACCTATCTCTCAAGTGGACCATTGACACTCCTAATTGAGATTGTAGATAGAGTGTCAATGGTCCATTTGAGAGATAGGTGGCGGTAATGCACTTATAAGTCTGCGTTCCGCCGTAAAGCAAGAAGAAGAAGAAGACGTGTCATGCGCCGGCTGTCGAGGACGCGCTCAGGACAGTTCAAGCATTGCGGTGAAAATCAGAGGTAAAAAACGATTTAAATACTGTTCAGTTTCTTGCACAGATCGATCGTTTCGTGTCTTTGCACATCAATGTATCGTCACGAGCCGCAGGGTTTAATTTGGTTTTGTTTGTGTATGTTTCTCAAAGCCGTGATTCCCATTCACCTCCCTTATAAGACTGACAGACTGCAACGGTTTGTGTTAAAAATCTTCGTTGGGTGGGGGGGGTGTCTACTTCGAAGATGCAAAGGGGGGCAGTGTGGTCTTGGTACATCTTGGATGCCGGGGGGGGGCGGTGGGGGGTGGTACACCGAGTCGAACGGCTCGGTGCAATTTTCATTTTAAGCATGTTGCTCAAGGACCTGGAAATTGATGTGTTTTCACAGCTGCTGTACAAATGGTTCTTTTTATGGTTGCTATTCTAAACCTTAAACCACTGTACGAAAACTAGGGGTGGGCACTATGATCAAAATGCTATCTACTGTAATAATTTTTATGATATCTTAAAAATGTTTTCTTTCCTGTCCAGAACTCACCTTGGTCATGTCAACTCCTTCCTTGCAGAATTGCTTGTAGTATTCCCTATCATCTTCCTTTCGTAAAGCTTTAACTAAAGTCATGAATTTATCGGGACATCTCTCCACACAGATCTGTCAAATGAACATAAAAACACCTGTAACATTCTGTATTGCAAATGTATGTGACAAACACTATAGATACATAAGGTACTGCAAAAAGATGTTTACCGAACCTGCGTGGTGGGACACTGAAACTCCAGCAGGACCAGAGGACTGGCACACTTCAAGATGTTGAAGTAGAACAGCAGGGGCTTCTTCCTGATTATTCAGGAAAAATGAACAGTCATGTCTGAGATACATCTGCGTAACAACCTATTTAACAATTTAAACACAGAACTGCATTTAAAGTCTATTGTGATGGCAAAGTGAAACACAGCTTTACTCACTCAAGTGGGGAGCCAACCTGTCCACAAAACTGACCCTTACTGTCTGTCGGGTAAAGCACTTTCCGAGGGTCACCCTGAGACCATGCTGGAACAAAAGATACAGCGCTGTCAGTGTGGAAAGACAATCACTTGTCCTCTGAAATGGACACGGTTTAATGCTTTCTGCCATCAACATTTAGCGGCACTGTGCATAAAAATGTGAAAATTAATAGACTGAAATGTACCCAGAATCCCAACTGCAAAGTAGCCCATCAAGGCCAAGATGAACAGGATACAACAGAGAATGTCTGTGCAGCCCCTGTTCACCAAGAAAAGCACACACACTCAGTGCTACAACACAAATCTTGACATGGATGTTTATGAGATGAATGTTAAAATAAAAGTTTTTAAAAATCACTGCAATTACATGTCTCAGACAGGGTTCTTATTTTAAAAATTTAATATTTTTTTAAACCATAAAAAAGTCATTACTTGCTATAAATTATTTTACAGCTAATTAAATAATAAATAAGTGTTCTATATATAAAATATTATTTATACAGAGATTATATAAAACATTTTATTTCAGCTACTTGGGAATACCTTCTCATTTTCTGTGTTAAGTTGACTAACTAAAATAAGTGAAACGAATAGACTAAACTAATAAAATGAATAACATATCATATAGACATATAAAATAACCTTATAAAATGGCAAAAATACTAACTTTAACTTTAAATAAAATAGACACTATAAAACTATACTATCAATGGCAAAAAACAAAACAATACTAAAAACTTCAAACTTAAAGTGAAAACAGCATATCCAAAATTAAAATCGAATTAAAAAATTATATATATATATATTCGCAATATATATTATATACTCTATAACCTATCATAGTATATAACGGACATTAAAATAACACTGATGTCAGATACGTATATGTAAATTTGGCTTATCAAGGTTGTCTCACCTGTTATAAATTGGGCCTTTAAATGTGGGGTCAAATTTCCTTGGATCACCTGTGAAGACAGTTGAATTGGTTGTTTTATTTAAATCATTTGTGGGCATGTCCAGAAATTAATGTATAAGTTTCTTTCTATTTATCATGACTGAGATCATGATAACAGTATATAATGTGTCAAAATGTAGTTATTTTAGTGGGAAATTCTGTGCAAATATCTTTTGAATAATACAGTGAATTTCCATTTTCAAAGGTACTTAATCTTTGCCCTTACACCATGTTTCATCTCATGTAGTGACATTGTAAAGCAGTTCTGTCAACAGATAATAGCACAAATATATCTACCACGGTGTACACAGTATAGCAATTTCTACTGACCCATTTCTACCATCAGCGCCGCCTTACCACCCAGCCGTAGAGTAGGCACATATTTTCTCTTTCTGCCTCCTTTTGCTCAAAGCTGTTGATGTCAAATTGATAACAACGCAGGCTGGCTCCTGTTGTGATGAGGAAGCTGTGCTACCATACAAAATCAAGTAGCGGGTTTTATAGGGCATGACCTCTTTCCGATTGTCTCAAGTGAAACGCTATGTATGTCTGCTTCGTTTGCTACTGAATTAGACTGGGTATAAGGGTGTGTTGACACTGAAACTGATATGTGTGAAAGCATTTACATGTCAGAGGTATGTGACTTGTAAATACTTTCACACATATTAGTTTCAGTGTCAAAACACCCTTATACCCAGTCTAATTCAGTAGCAACTCGGCCAAGTGTGAATTTGGCAAAGCTGCAGTGTCTATTTAGGGAAGCAGCTTGGGCCGAGGAAGTGCATCCTGTAGTGGCTGAAGTAAATGTTATGAAATTCTTGTATTCAAGGTATGCTGCTCTAATCAATTCAATTTATTTAATTGTGTTTGTCCTTTTTGTTGTATTGATTTAAGGAGTTTACTTATTTGCTTATATACGGTCAAAAACAGTATCTGAACACTTTTGGATACTTAGAAATGTATTAAAGGGATAGTTCACCCAAAAATGAAAATTTGATGTTTATCTGCTTACCCCCAGGGCATCCAAGATGTAGGTGACTTTGTTTCTGCAGTAGAACACAAACAAAGATTTTTTACTCAAACCGTTGCAGTCTGTCAGTCTTATAATGGAGGTGAATGGGAATCATGGCGTTGAGAGTCAAAAATCTTCTTCTTCTTCTTACTTTACAGCGGAACGCAGACTTATAAGTGCATTACCGCCACCTATCTCTCAAATGGACCATTGACACTCCATTGAAGTGATATAGTGTCAATGGTCCATTTGAGAGATAGGTGGCGGTAATGCACTTATACGTTTTTGTGTATTGTTTGTGTATGTTTTTTTGACTCTCAAAGCCGTGATTCTCATTCACTTCCATTATAAGACTGACAGACTACAACGGTTTGAGTTAAAAATCATCATATGTATTCTACTGAAGAAACAAAGTCACCTACATCTTGGATGCCCTGGGGGTAAGCAGATAAAACATAAAATCTTCATTTTTGGGTGAACTATCCCTTTAATGTTACGGTATTGATCACATATCAAACCGAGGGATAAACAAATAATAGTGCAAAAATAATGCTTGTGCTTTTCAAATGATTCTAGAAGTGTCCAAATACTTTTTTAAACAATATATCTTTTGTTTCAATATATTAAACCCAACAGATATCTTTTTTTGCTAAATGTTTTGTCGTCCATATTTAAGATTTGAAAGAAGTCTCTTTTGCTAATCAAGACATTTATTTTGATCATAAAATATTATTCTAATTTAAAAGAACGGTTTTCTATTTCAGTATATTTTAAAATGTATTTATTTTGGTATTTAATTCATTTTATTTTATACTGTCTAATAACCTATTCATGTGGTATTCACGCTACTCAAAGTTAAGCAGTTCTCTTTCAACTAAATAAATCATTAGTAGTAATACAAATAGTAACGATTTATGCTCTACATCTCTAAAGAATTTTTTTTTCTGCTTTTAAAAGTAAGCATATTAAGCATATCTTCTCAATACTCTGAAAACACCTTACTGATGAAAAAATTGAAATACCAAACCTTGTTTCCCATGATACGAGCCACTTCCCATTTGACCCTTTTTTCAGTATTTTTAGTCTTAATTTTTAGTTATCGGCAGACAGTCTCTACAACACTTCCGACGTTTTGAAACAGGAAACTAGTCAGGGTTCGCACCCTCAGTAATACGTCTTGACTGTTATTCTCAGAAAATGCACTTCCTTGACCTTAAATGTGTAGCATATTTACATATCATACTATGGTGAGAGAGCTTTTTTATCTATTTATTTTTTTATAGCTGAAATGGTGAGCACTCAAAGTGAAATGGACAAGTACATAATCTTATGCTTCAGAAATGTCCTACTTCCCACTTCTGAAGGCGTAATTACGAGTTAATTGTGTTCAAGTGCTTTGTTGGCGAAAAGAGAATCATCGAGGACACCAGGTTTATTCTTGCCTATTTCTTAAGTAAATCTTATTACAGTTTTTCTCGATTGCTAAAACATTATAACCAAGCTTTTGAACTAAAATTTCAACACCATTTTTAAAAAAACAGCACACCCATTTTCCTAAACTATAAAAAGTTTCTCATTCTTGTGAGCAAGTTGCGACTGCTTTGGTACATTCATGCAATTGATTATGTACATTAGTCTGCGGTTTCCTACATTATCAGTTGCTATTGTCATGTTGCTCAAAATTTATTATTTAGTTCTCTGTGCTATAGTCTCACCCCTCAAAACCTCTAGTCATTAGTTCATCGTATAAGTCATTACGGTAAATGCAAAATGGTTGATCTAGTTGTCATACACTGTCAAGCATATTTTCTACACATTTCTAGACTTAAATTTGCCATTTTTCAAGTGATGACTTTCACTAATGAAGAGAATATAGATCAACCAATGACAAACCAGTTCTCTGAAATAGCTCAAAGGTACATCTCATGATGTAAATCATATATAGACAGAGGACAACACAAGAGTTACAAATTCTGACAATAGACTTTCTCATTTTTATTTTCGCCTTTGTGCCCATATTTCTTCTTATTTTCTATTCCACAATGACGTTGTAATGTGTGTTTTATTTTATATTTGGTCAGACCACTAGTAAAAGTGTAAAAGTGTCTCTTTCAATCAATATCCCACATAAAAAATGCGTAAATTTGTACTTTTGAAATGGATATATGGCATACATAAGAAGTGCAGCCTTCTGCATTTCAGTGCAATAACTGTCATCCAAACGGTTGCCATAGTTTACATCAGGTAATACTTAATACAGAATGCAGTGTTATATTGACAACATGACTAAGCATCTTGCTTGTGAACAATGACTTTTCATTCTGATTGCACTGATATGTTCATTGGCATAAATTTACTTTTGAGAGGTGAACTAAAGATTTTGAGTAAGTTACAGGCTTTTGCAGGAAATCCATTGTGTGGTGCTGTTTGTACAAATTTTTTGAGAAATGCACATACTTCTTTGCAAATATTAAGGATGAAAAACTTGGGGAGTACCATAAGCAGCACTTATTACCGGTTTTTGCCTATTGTTTTGAATTCATCTAATCAGTATGTAAGACTGTGTTGTAGTGTGTGTTTTTGAGGGTTTGTGTGTCATGTCTGAGAGCAAAGTTTGGTTTGTCAGCAAGACTGAGTTGTTTTGAGTGGAGAGCTTCATTTTGACCTGAATAGGAAGTTTGGTGAATTAGGTTAGAAGTTATGGATTTGTGTTTTCTTTTTTGAGAATATGAGGCATAATTTCAAGAAATGTGTTTAAGCAATCGAGAAAAACTGTAAAGCCCAAATGTATTGAAGATATTCGACCAACATTGATTAGATTTTGAATAAAATGTAGCGATAGTCATAGATCTAGCTAGTCATCTTGCTGACAATTCAGAATTTCAGTCAAATAAATGTTGTTTTTACGGAGTAAAATACATAGAATATGCATCAAATGATAATTGACTTACATAAATATACATGACAAGAGAAAGTTATGTAGATGTTGTGGGGAAACTACTAAAATTGAACAGTCACTACAGCAATGATTCCCCACTTCCGCCATGTTTAATGGTTATAGCCCACCCAACTCAGAACCTTGTGTATCAAAATCTTGAGTTTTCCAGTTGTAAATCTGACTTGAGAAGCCGTTCATTTCCAATTTCCAAGGAAATTCATATTTTACATGAATTCCGATAGCACATAAAGGCAGTATAATTCATAGGCCTAAATATTAAACCATTTTAAAATGATTAAAAATACATACTGAGTGACTGATGCAATCTTTGTCATGGAACACACTTGTTGGTTCACATTGACTTCACAGTTTAAACATTTATGTTTCCTTTCATTTATTTCCAAGATCAGAGGTAAACTATCCATTTTCGCCTTCAGTATGGCTACAAAGGTCACATTGACATGGGAAAAATGCATTTTATCGTGTGTTGCGGCGGCGTGCCTGGTGTAAATATGAATGAATTTCCTTCAAACTGAAATCGAGTTCTATAAAGCTAGGTTATTTTTGGGAAATTTTAACAAGCATAGAGGATTTATGGTGACACTAATGGTCAGTTGTTTATTTCAATTGTTGTTTACACAAGAATTTAGTACTAGAAAATCCAAGGAAATTCAAGCAATTCAAGCGATCAGATTGACATTTTAAGCGCCAAAAAAGGGAGCCATTTTCATAAAGCCAATCTGTAGTGCACAGCTGTTGTTTATGTGGAAAGGCATGGTTGTGAGTTATCAGTTTGCTCTGTCTTTTCTACGTGCATTATTCTCAAGCTTGATCTGATCAGACGTATGGCCAGAAGGCAACCTACAGCTTGATTCTAATCACACACTTTGGCCCCTGTTTCAAACTGACCTTTTCCACCCGCAAAGTCACGTGATCTCCAGACACAATAAGGGGCACGGATATTTGAGATGCCTTTGTAGTTATAAGGGCATTGCAATGTTGTGAGATTGCTAGGCAACTGGAGAGAAGTGTATCATTGTCATTCACGAACGAGCCTTAGAAAAGTTACATTCATGAGGAGGCGCTTCCCATGGTCTTAAAGGGATAGTTCATCCAAAAATTTTAATTTTATGTTTATCTGCTTACCCCCAGGGCATCCAAGATGGTGACCAGAGCGCGTACACACCTCACACACCGGATGCCGTGCGCGCGCCCAAAGACAGTTGGACATAGTGGTGAACCAGAGGTAAAAAATTATATAAATACTATTCGGTTTCTGGCACAAACCGATCGTTTCGTGTCTTAGGACATCAATGTGTCGTCACGAACCACAGGGTTTAATTTGGATTTGTATATGCATGTTTTTTTTACTCTCATAGATTTTGTTACCATTGCCATCCATTATACGACTGATAGACTGCAACGGTTAAAGTTAAAAATTATCATATGTTTTCTACTGAAGAAACAAATTCACCTACATCTTGGATGCCCTGGGGGTAAGCAGATAAACATCAAATTTTCATTTTTGGATGAACTATCCCTTTAAAGTCAGAGATTTATTATAATGATCTCTGGTGTTCATGTGGTTAAGAGACTGTATTGCAATCCAGAAGACGATGACAAAAAGTCATCTGAGCATGTGAGTATACTTCACTTCTGCCCAGACTCTTTAAAATCACGCTACAACTTGTTCTCCAAAGCAGAACTTCAAAAAACCTTCGAATGACGTTCAGGAATGAGACTGGGGCTCTAGAAGAAACGGGAGAATAGGCTTTAGGAAGTCAGCTTAATCTAGTTTAGGCATGCTTCATCAGGCTTTTTTCATTTTTAGTGACAATTTTAAATAAGGATCTTTAAGATGATGAAGCAGTCAAGGAGTATTAATATCTTTAACCCTTTGAGTAGAGAAGCAAACCACTGAATCAGGCCTATTATCAAGCCTCATTTTCTGACCCAAGATAATCAAATCTGCACCTTCAGTGTCATTAAGCAAGAATCATCTTTGGATGGAAATCACACTGAAGCTATAAATTATCCCAGCAATATTACAAGTCATAATGAAAAATAGGACATAAATTTGTTACTTTATTCCCTACATAAGTCACTTTCAGTGCGAGTTATTTGACATGAACTGTGGTGGTTATGGGAAAACTGGACTTGGTCTTGATCCTCTTTCTCGGTTTTCTGTCTCTCTACTACGTTGTCTACCAATAATATTGGGACAAAAGTTTTAAAATGGTTCATAAACTACAATAACTATACTATTTTAGTGGAAATTTAGATTTACACTAAGTAAAGGCAAGTAAGGGAATTCACTTATTTTTGGCCTAAATGTTGCAGGGATATTATAGTTAATTAAAATTCAAAAAACATTTCATTTCTTGAAATAGGCTTAATTCAACTTTACCTGAAAATTAAAAATATATCTTTTTAGCTGAAATTAAATATTTTAAAAATGATTACACATGACAAAACCTCTCTCTCTCTCTCTCTCTCTCTCTCTCTCCTATAATATAATATATATATAATAGCAATAAATGATAATAAAATTATTTCAAAACTTTAACTACAATAAATATCAACATGGAAAATATAAAAATAAAACACTTATTTAAAATATGAATCAAACTATAAAAATATCCTAATGATACTAAAATAACGTACTTTTTATAGATGCTACCTGTTGTTTCTATAAACATAGTTTGGTTTTATAGAAACCACACTGCTGTTAGCATGGCAATGGAAAACCTTTCAGAGGTTTACATGTGGTTCCTATGGTTTTATGGCAAACATCATGCAGAACATGTTTTTTTTAAGTTTAAAATTAAAATTTGTTTGTAAAAGTAGGAGTTATTTGCCTGTTATGATAACTGAAACAGTATTGCATTTAGTTAATAAAACACACTCTTTTTTACAAACCTTTTTATATTTCCATTAAGGTGTATCAGTTTATTTTAAAGTGGGGCAATCCACTAAAAATGTCCATATAGACATTCAATCTTACTGTTACACAAACATTAACAGGCAACATTGATGAAAACTCCATTTATAATGCGTGTGTGATAGCAAGCAATGAGAGATGCAGTTATAGACACATTTACTTATTAGGGCGCATAAACAACCATATGATGATCGCAGTAATTATTGACCTGGGAGTAATTACGCCAGCCATGTGTTTGAGCCCACGCCTATTGTTTTCTTGATTACATCCGTCCTACTGTATCCTCTCTCACACACCGGTCTAATGCATTGCGTCAATACATTCACGCATGATTTATGTCGAGCACCAGTGTGCAAGTCTGCATAACTGTTATTCTTTATTAAAATGCCTTGAGACCCACGCCCCACGCATTAGTCATTGTTTTCATCAGAGGACCATCCCCACCACTTTCAGAAGAGGAGCAACCCTTAAAAATGAAAATGTCTTACCATATTTGGACTCTGGATTTTTCTCCTCCGGCTCCATTTGAAAATAAAGGATGCGCACTTGTGGCAGTCACTTAAATCTCGAAATGAAGAGTATCGCCGTCGCCTAATCTTGTGAGGTAATGGCCATCAGTAACTCCGCTGCTCTACAGTGGAAGTGTGTAGCAGACAGCAGCGCATTCTACAGTACACGCATGACGACGTGTTTCGCTTTACCGAGGAGAGAGCGTGAGGGCTGAACGCACCAATGAGAGGACAGGAAAAATTGACAGGCAGCCGTCACAGCCAATGAAACATTGACGCCCCTTCGCTGAAAATCGCCAGCGTTTGGCGTATAAAGGAATCACAGTTTTGATTATTGTAGATGTTAAATTACAAAAACAACACGCAGTTGATACAATACTCATTCGTTTCACCATTAACAAGTTTTTTAAGATTAACTTACTCTGAATAAAGATCTATACATTCAGTGCTTCTGTATGATAATGATAAATTGTGTTAGAAGAATGCAACATTTGTTTCTAACAAAGAATCTTGGCGTGAGAAAGTGCAAATTCACGCAGTTTGGCGGAATAACAGGACGGTTCCTAGAAATACTAATTAAATGAATGTTTTAACAATACTTACCCAATGGGATACTCTCTGATTGTCATGAATAATGTAATGAACAGGATCAAGTTTCACACCAGGGGCATGTTCAAGCTCACACCGGTGTGCACCGTTTTGCTACGGTTTCCGGTTTGAACGACATGTTTCCTGGAAACGGTGTGCAACGGGGTTTGAGATACATTTTCTCTTGTTTGGTGAGTGTGTCAAACATGTCAGCCCAATCAGCAGCAGCATGTATATCAAACACTAGGTATTAAAGAGACAGCTGCACAATGTAATTAACATCAAAATAAATTCACAAGAGCAAGAATATTGTTTGCACATGTTTATTTACATTAAAGGCAAAATAACTGAAATAATAAGAGCATATGTATAGATCTGGAACTTCTTTAAGTCTGTCTAAATATAATTTAGTAACTGCAATGTCTTCTGGTCCATATCCTTTCCTTAGGAAGGTGTGCTAGAGACTGATTAATGTAACAAATACTATACATATTTATATATTTTGCATTGTGGAGTGACACTTTCATAAACTTTGCTATGCCTCTCTGAATATATAATGGTAAATATTACAATATCATAGCACAACAACAGTGATCAGCAATAATGATAAGCCTAATACTCACAATAAAAATAATAAGGTCAGATAGATCATAACACAGTCTCGGAGGTAAAAAGTGGATTATCCTTCACCTGAAATGCTTCTCTTTTCATCCTGAAATGCGAGGCAAAAGTTGGATAACAATAATTAGGAACCACAGTTTCCAAAAATCCCTTCATTTGATTGGGATGTTCTATTTTATTCTGGAGGGCAAGGGCAGTGAATGTACCATCGAGCGTATTTTGCAGTAATAAACACGTATTTATACTGATTTCATAAGGCTCCGAAAATTCTTCAAAAAGAACAAAAAAAGAATGGCCTTCTCAGCTGCCATAATCGCAACTCTTGCGTCATCAGAACAGGGCTGTTCAACGCACCACCGTTTCCGTTTAAAACAGGTTTTGCACCGTTTTGCCGGAGCTGAAGGCAGCCCTGGGGACAAAGTTGTGCAATTTGGGCACTCTCCAAGACCTTTACAAAACCGTTTTAATGACACATAAGATTGTATATTTATATATTGTAGATATATAGCTACAGAAAGGATAATAAATAAAACATTTAAGATTATTAAGTTTACATTTTGAGAGCATTTGGTTTAAAAAATAAATGTAAAAAACTAAAATTACATAAAGCATGGAACTTTTTTTTTTTTTTGTGTTGCATTTCAACATAACAAACAAATAATAGGCTAAAATAAGTAAAACTTTAAAGTCCTCACAGGACTGAGGCAGGCCAAAAAATTCAAAATGTACTCCCAATTTCACAATGTCCCAAGTAATAGCTAGATGCAAAAATAGATACTCTTTGTTGTATTCAATTACCTACTTCAGTCCAAAATGAATTAACCACATTACAATAAAGAAATAAGTGTTCAACAGTTTCTACATCATTATTACAGAATTGGCAAATGTTACAATCTACATTAAATCTTAATCTCAGAAATTCCTTTGCAGGATAAATAGCATACATAATTTTAAAATGCACAAGCATGGAACATTTAATAAAGCCCAATAACGCTACAACCCCGATTAATTGAAAAAAATATGTCGCCCCCAGGTGGGTATAAAAGAACACTAGTTTGTAACAGGATTAATTAATTAATTTATTTATTTGACATTGCACTTTTAATAAGAAATTAGCCATAATTATAAAATACGCTCTGATTAATGTGCTGATTAATAAAAACATAAACAATAAAAAAATACAAATTTTCAGAGGTTTCAAAAGTAGCCTAAATTGTATTTTAGGCCATGCAATTTCAGGCTGAAATAACACACATCGTCACACACAGACAAAGCATCTTTATCTTCATTTTAGTTACAAAGACCTATGTCATCTGTAACGTTAAAAAAAAAAAAGTAAATAAAACCAAATGGATCTTCGACATGGGTAATTTGCAAAAAAAATCTTACAGCAATCTAATGTAGTAGTTTTTTTTAATATATAGAAAATAGCCACTGTAATTTTATGCACGGGCAAGACATGAAAACATATATTATAACGAATATTACCAAAGCAGTCATTTTATGTTACAACAGAGCAAAGCACTTTAAAACTTCCTTAAAAACTTTGTTTTTAAAGCGCATTTATGTTTTATGGCGGCTGGAACAACATTCCTACACTTGCATTAAGGTTGGTTTTATGTATTAGATAAAAAATGCAAAACTTTTTTATTAGAAAGCTCTTTCTTCAAAAAACGCCAGGATGCCCTCGAAAAGCACATCTAAATGGAGGAGTTCTTTCGAAATCCTGAAATTAAAAACTTATGGACCTTTTCCTCACCGGCTATTTATCCCAGTAAAATAAAGAACTCCCATTTCAAAATGCTCATAGATTTTACTACCTGTAATTTATTTGAGTAGATTATCAATGAGAATATATCCTCAATGTGTCATTCGTTATAATGATGAAGATCTATTCGGCATTGTTGCATTGCCAATTCACCCAAGTCTTTTGGTCAGAAGTTACCATGTTAATTTTTTCCTGCTGTAACAAAATGATAGAAATAACAGGATCTATCTTTTTTTTTTTTTTCAGATTTTCATTCTAAGGACATTAATCTTGAATATATTGTATTATTGGTTTGTCTTCTGGGTAAATTTCACCTTCATAAAGCCAGAACCATTCATTGCAAACCTAACTTTAGAATGTTTTCATCTGATATAAATTCCCTTTTTACATCTTTTAAGAATGTGTCAAATCCTTTTAACTCAAAGGCTTCTAAAACTTTTAATATTCTTGAGTCTATTGTAAGCTATCTTTAAAAGACTTTCCTTTCTTTCTTTTTTTTCTTCTTCTTTATCATTGGTATATTTTGTTAATTTGTGTAGCTTGTCTAACTTCATGTGATGTCCGTTAGCCCCATGTTACTTCATAACTGTTGTAATTCTTTCAATTGCAATAATAAAAAAAAAAACTTAAAAAATTCCTCTCCGCGCACAAGCCTGTTCTAATCATCCAATCAGAGCGCGCGATGCCGGAAAACGCCTTCGACATGCCACAGGATTTCAGACGTTGCCATCAGCCATTTTGAATGTGGCATGATCAAACAAACTTCATTTAAACTTTAAATTTAAAATGTCAAAATTCGATATTAGTTATTTTTAGTTCATATAATAACTGGTGTATGTAATTATGTAGTATAAAACAATTAGTGACGTTTTATAAAGATAAAAAAAATAATGTTACATATTTATTGCGGCAGCTACACAGAGTCAAAGGCGTTATAAAACATGCCCCACAAAAGATGGCGGATTCGATCTTCCTATATGTGCGTGTGACACGTTCAACAGCTCTGCTCTGAATATAAACAGTGTTACAGTAACGTAGACAGGGAAATCATCTGAGCTGAGGGCGCTGAAGGTAGTATATTTTAAATACATTTTCCAATATGACTGTATGGCGAGTAGAACAACTGTTTACAACTACATGTTTTAAAATGTACATCTGAAATACAAATTAAATCGATTTTGAAATCTGTCTGATAAGGTGTGATACGTTGTGTAATTCCAGTTGTGTAACCATGCGTGGACTAGACAGTAATTCAACAGAAAATAACCTTAATAATGGGAAAATAATAACTGACACCTACAATAACAACTCGTGTTTTGAACGGTATTAAAACAGATAAAAGTTGCAGTTGTTAAGAATACTCATAAAATTACATTTTACAGTATTCATGATAACATGAGATAATAACATAACTCAAATCAAAACTTAGCTTGAAACTTACAAAACATCGAAAATGTAAAAACGTAAAACCACCAAACAGGACGGAATTACCACAGGAAATATAAAAAATGAAAGTGACTGAAATAAACTTGTGTATATACTGTTGCTTTAACAGTATTAATAATGCATATTGTTAAATTTTTTTCAGGTTTGAATACACCATGGCATTGAGAACAGCTTTATCACGCCTGCTGGTGAACGCACAGAGATGTTCTGTGATCTCTGTGTCAAGGGCCCAGGGCACTTCAGCATCTGCAGCATACGGTTAGATCACTAATTCACCATAACATAACCATAACTTTGAATGATCATATCAGTCGTGAGAACAACAAGGATAGACAAAACAGGAAAACAGGAGAGTTTTATGGCACATAAACTAAACTCATTTTACATTCACATTAAAAGTTGATCAAATTGCATCAAGTTTCAGAATTAATGTGTTTTCATGTTAAGGCTTGGTTACTAAATCTCAAATTGTCTTGTCTATCAGAGACAGAGCAGCAAGCGAAAAAAGCAGCAAAAACACGTAAATATATTTATTTCATATTTTCCAATTGTAATGTTTGAATTTGACATCATGTACTGTATTTGAGCTGAAACTAAAAAGCTTTTTGATTTCTAGCTAAGGTGCAGTTTAACTGGCGTGATGCGTTGGATCTGGAAGGACAGCTCACAGAGGAGGAGATCATGATCAGAGACAGTTTCCGCACATACTGCCAGGAGAAGCTCATGCCCCGTATCCTCATGGCCAACAGGAATGAACGTAAGTGGAACAACTAGTCACATCTGATGTATTAGAACGGGGGTCAGCAACCTTCATGCATGATTAAAGCGATAGTTCTGCCAGGACCACTATCGTCAAAGATGATTGAAAATTAGCATACAGTTTGGATTGGCGGTATGGTTCTGTTCTGGGCAAGAACTCCCTGCGCCTCCATGCAGCCTAGCATGGATGAGAGCAGCGATAACCCCTCAGGGTAAACAGAACAGAACCAACATAAATGTATTGCAGATATTGTTAAAGTTCAATCATTTTATGTACACATTTTAGAATTAGTCTGATTCAAAGGAGAATCAGAAGGCTGAATTCTGACTGACAGAGGAGGAGTTGGGGATGGAGGAGGGTAATTAGCTATTGAGCAATGTGAAAACTGCTGATAATACTGAGGGACCTTATATATATGAATGCTTAGATAGGTCAGGTGTCGTATTCCTATAGGAGAGTCAGCTGATGCGAGCTTGACTAACGTGACCTGCCAGAACTAACGCTACGCTTGATTTCGCCCAAAAATGAAAATACTGTCATCATTTACTCACTCTCACTTCCTGTTTGAGTTTCTTTTTCTGTTGAACACAAAGAAAGATATTTTGAAGAACGTGAGTAAACAAACAGTTGATGGTAGCCATCGACTTGCATAGTATTTAGCATTCTTCGAAATATCCTAAATGATGACAGAATTTTTATTTTTGGGTGAACTATCCCTTTAATTCTTACCTCAGGTTTTATTTTATTTTAACTATAAAGGTTGATGGTCTCTGTATTATAATGTCTTGATAAGAAAAGCCCTGAAATTTTAATCTGTGGCTCTGAATTCACAGATTTCCATCGAGAGATTTTAAACGAGATGGGAGAGCTTGGTGTCCTTGGGCCTACGATTCAAGGTACACTTTAAAATGGCTGTTAATGAGACTGTACGAGAATCATCCTCATGAAAATGGAGCAAAATGCAAACCACAGTCTCATTAAACATCATATCTCTTATATACAGCTTCCAGGTGACTCTGATTCTGTTGTCCGTGACACTGAATGTATAATGTACATAGTCTGACGTTTTTGGATCCTTTGTGTTGAAGGATATGGCTGTGCGGGCACTAGTTACGTGGCATACGGTCTGATCGCCAGGGAGGTGGAGAGAGTGGACAGTGGCTACCGTTCAGTTATGAGTGTCCAGTCCTCACTAGTCATGCACCCTATCAACGCATATGGAACAGAAGCACAGAAACAGAAATACCTGCCTAAACTGGGTTAGTCAACTGCCTAAACTGCATGTCAGTGCATTGAACTGCTGTAAAAATATTTACATCGCTCAAAATCCCCATGAAAAATCAGTCATTTTAAGATTAATATCAGTCATTTTAAAATGAGTCATTTTTTAAATATTAATTTAATTTGAAATTTTGCACATCCCAATTATTCAGTAATTACAAATGACTGGAAAAATAATGGAAATTCATTCAAAATGTCTTCACATTTATTAATTGCCCTATGTTATGTGTGTGTGTGTCATTCTTCCCAGCCCGTGGAGAGATTCTGGGCTGTTTTGGACTTACAGAACCGAACCATGGGAGTGACCCTGGTGGCATGGAGACCAAAGCCAAATACAACCCCTCCAGCAGGACATATACCATCAGTGGGGCAAAAACGTGGTTAGTGACCCTGAATAGTTTGGTTTAGTCAAGAGTCTGGCCTTTGGACTCTCTCAATAATCCATATATAATGTCAGAAATAGGCTTTAAATTAAAAAGAGCTTTTCTACAGGAACAAATGCATGTCATAGATTTCATTTGTGTTATCAAGTCAGCTAAGATCTATTTTAATATAATTAATATGCTTTATAGTTTTTATTAATATGTTGAAATCGTTCTTTATGTTGCATTTTCATTTTAAGTTTTAGTTATTTTGTTGTCAATTTTATTAGTTTAAAATGTCTATAGTTTTTTTTAATTTCAGTTTTAGTTTTAATTGTTGTAGTACTTCAAGTTCAAAAATTGTTCAAAAACAGGTTTAAAATTAGTACTATTGGCAGCTAGCTAAAGTAAAATAAAATCTTTTTTTAAGACGTTTTTTATTACAAGTAACAAAAAGTTTTTAATAACCCTGATCACACCAATACAAAAGTATAGTATTATGTTCAGTATGCTCATGACAAGTAAAAAAAAAATAAAAAAAATTAAAATGTGATGGCGGAGGGGAAATTACTGAAAGGGGTCATATGATGTTGTTGCTAAAAAGAACATTATTTGGTGTAATGAAAAGTGTTTATGCGGTTTAAGGTTAAAAAAACACATTATTTCCCACATACTGTAATAATAATAATAATAATAATATGTTTAATTTATATAGCGCCTTTCCCAAGCTCAAGGACGCTCTACAAGGTACACCAAAGCAGCAAATATTGATTACAAAGAAAGAATTTCATTGGACATTTGCCCAATTCAGTTACAAATAATGCAGTTGCATATAACACAGATTATGTAGTAAAGACAGAAATAGAAAACAAAACAGACAAATACACAATGTAAATTAGTGATAGTATTGATTAAACAAATAAGTTTTAAGCTTTGATTTTAAGCTTTGATTTGAATTCACTGAAATAGATGACTGTTCTGAGTGCCAGGGGAAGTGAATTCCAAAGTTTGGGTGCAGTAACAGAGAAGGACCTGCCTTCATTATTGTTTCTGTACATTATTGTTTCTCCTCTATACCCCGCCTTTCTGAAACACGTCGATTTTTACAAAGCTCATCGGTCTGAAAAGCGAGGTGTGCTCTGATTGGCCAGCTATCCAGTGCGTTGTGATTGGCCGAATACCACAAGTGTCCGTGACGGAAATGTTACGCCCTTTACCATATTGTGATGCTGTGTCCCGGTGTGATGAGACAAAAACATTAAAACCCATATAAACGAGGCATTTGTTGCATCCAAAACTACAGATTATAATTACTTATATTGTCTTTTTACACGTTGCATCGCGCCCCGTAAACATAAAACCATGTCTGCATTGTGATGGGAAATGACAAACAACAAGCTCTACTCTACACTGCTCAAAACTCGTTTTTGAATCGTCAATGGCAAATTCTTTATATATAAAAAACGTACTTACAGTGTTTGAGTCAGAACAGCCGGTATTGTAGTTTACTCTACCAGGATCAGGAAAACAGTCCTCCATAAAATGCGCTGCACACATCTGAATATTTGGGTTGACGTGTTCTGGAACAGTGTTGTAAATACAACTTAACCACTGATTTCTAGTCGTGTCCTCTTTTGAAAGGCCAAACAAAGTATTTTTGCTTTCACAACGAAACACGGCGGGCTTGAGTGAGCAGAGGCCGGAGGCATAGAGGAGCGGAGGCTGGTTTGATGTGAGCGGCGGCGGGCTTCGGAACACCATGTGAAGACCCAGGCGGACTCCGCTTCATCCCACCCGGTGAAATGCCATCGGCGATCCACAGATGAAGTTGGATGTATTTCCTCCAGCGGACCAGCACGGATCAGATACAGGCATGACGAAGCGGAATCGTCCTCTTTTGAGGCCAAATCCAAAGTAGTTGCTTTAACAACGAACACACAGGTCTTACGACATTTGAGGTGGCGCAACACAATACTACAGCGAGAATAAAAAGTACGCCTTCTGTCTTTGCGTGCTGAACATTTGGGCCGGCGTTATGCAAACGTACACAGTGACGTAGACATGTGGGGGGGGGTTAGAACGAGGCGTTTTAGGTAGGCACGGTTGACTCTTAACTTTTATAAAGAAAAATCTCTTTGGATTTGAGACTTTAATCTTAGCAAATTTACAGATCTTCTTTATGCAACAAGAGCTTGTAAAACACCAAAGAGAAAGGAAAAATTTAAATCCCTTCATATGACCCCTTTACATTTTTTTTTACTTAAATAGAACAATAATTTTGTAAGCTTGATTAGTCATCGGCACTCTAAAGTTGCACAGCATTGTATAATTTTATGTGAAGGTCAGTTCATTGGACGGTTTTTTATGTAAGGGCCGTGTACCTACGTTCATATTTAGATTTTGTAACTTTACCCACCACGGGGTGTTTGTCCCTTGCTGGTTTAGGAGGACACTGAAATTATTGTGACCATCGGGTTATATACAGTGGGTACGGTAAGTATTCAGACCCCCTTAAATTTTTACCTCTTTGTTATATTGCAGCCATTTGCTAAAACCATTTAAGTTAATTTTTTCCTCATTAATGTACACACCGCACCCCATATTGACAGAAAAACACAGAATGTTGACATTTTTGCAGATTTATTAAAAAAGAAAAACTGAAATATCACATGGTCCTAAGTATTCAGACCCTTTGCTCAGTATTTAGTAGAAGCACCCTTTTGATCTAAAACAGCCATGAGTCTTTTTGGGAAAGATGCAACAAGTTTTTCACACCTGGATTTGGGGATCCTCTGCATTCCTCCTTGCAGATCCTCTCCAGTTCTGTCAGGTTGGATGGTAAACGTTGGTGGACAGACAGTTTTAGGTCTCTCCAGAGATGCTCAATTAGGTTTAAAGTCAGGGCTCTGGCTGGGCCATTCAAGAACCGTCACAGAGTTGTTGTGAAGCCACTCACAGCAACTTTTAGCTGTGTGCTTAGGGTCATTGACTTGTTGGAAGGTAAACCTTCGGCCCAGTCTGAGGTCTGAGGTCCTGAGCACTCTGGAGAATGTTTTCGTCTAGGATATCCCTGTACTTGGCTGCATTTATCTTTCCCTCGATTGCAACCAGTCGATCTGTCCCTGCAGCTAAAAAACACCCCCACAGCATGATGCTGCCACCACCATGCTTCCATGTTGGGACTGTATTGGACAGGTGATAAGCAGTGCCTAGTTTTCTCCACACATACCACTTAGAACTAAGGCCAAAAAGTTCTATCTTGGTCACATCAGACCAGAGAATCTTATTTCTCACCTTCTTGGAGTCCTTCAGGTGTTTTTTAGGTGTTTTTTCATGTGTCTTGCACTGAAGAGAGGCTTCCATCGGGCCACTCTGCCATTAAGCTCCAACTGGTGGAGGGCTGCAGTGATGGTTGACTTCTACAACTTTCTCCCATCTCCCGACTGCATCTATGGAGCTCAGCCACAGTGATCTTTGGGTTCTTCTTTACCTCTCTCATCAAGGCTCTTCTCCCCGATAGCTCAGTTTGCCCGGACGGCCAGCTCTAGGAAGGGTTATGGTCATCCCAAACATCTTCCATTTAAAGGATTATGGAGGCCACTGTGCTCTAGGAACCTTAAGTGCAGCAGACAGAAGAAATGTTTTTGTAACCTTGGCCAGATCTGTGCCTTGCTACAATTCTTTCTCTGAGCTCTTCAGGCAGTTCCTTGACCTCATGATTCTCATTTGCTCTAACATGCACTGTGAGCTGTAAGATCTTACATAGACAGGTGTGTGGCTTTCCTAATAAAGTCCAATCAGTATAATCAAACACAGCTGGACTCAAATGACGTTGTAGAACCATCTCAAGGATGATCAGAAAAAAATGGACAGCACCCGAGTTAAATATACGAGTGTCACAGCAAAAGGTCTGAATACTTAAGACCATGTGATATTTAAGTTTTTCTTTATTAATAAATCTGCAAAAATGTAAACAAATCTGTGTTTTTCTGTCAATATGGGGTAAAAAAAAAAAAAAATTAACTTAAATGATTTCAGCAAATGGCTGCAATATAACAAAGAAAAATTTAAGGGGGTCTGAATACTTTCGTACCCACTGTATATACAATGTGAATCGGCTTGAGTCAGAGATGGTTTCTGTTGAGCAGATTTTCAATTTAGGTTACATTATCATTTAGCAGATGCTTTTATCTAAACAGCCACACTAGTACAGCAGAAAAAATTAACAAACAATATAAAAAACTTATACTGAAAAAAGAGAAAACGATATGCATTCATTTAAATAAATTTTACTGCCATAAAAAAACATTATTAAAATTGGTTTAATTAGTATTTCACCTGCACTGTCACATGTGATGACCGCACACATAACTCACTTTATGGATTCAAAAATGGGTGGTTGGTTTTATTGTATCGAATGTATGTTTTTATTTATTTATTTAGCACATATCAAAAAATTATACAGTTTTTTTTTAAAACATACGTTGCAAGGTGCTAGTAATTTTTAAGGACCACTTAACCATGACTAAAATAAAGTTTTCTATTAATATTGATATTATTATAGTATTTATATTAAGTATTACTAATTTAACTTTTGATATTGTGATTTTTAGATTTTTTCTAAACCAAACCAAAAACTTAATTGAAAAAATAAAAAAAAACAAATTAGTGTATTTTTTTTAACTTGGTCCAAAGTATCATTATTTTGACAAGAACTAACAAGAACTAAACTAAATTGAAAGCACAAATAAGAACTAAAATCACAACTATAATAACCCTGCGTTGTACACATAAATCTTGAACACACAGCACAGATGAGTTATGATAAGCGCTTACACAAACACTTTTTTTTTCTGTGAGCAGGATCACCAACTCCCCGTACGCTGATATCTGTGTGGTGTGGGCCAAATGTGAGGATGGCAGAGGGAGAGGGTTTATCCTGGAGAGAGGAATGAATGGCCTGAGCACCCCAAAGATAGAGGGCAAGTTCTCCCTCAGGGCCTCAGCCACCGGGATGATCCTAATGGACGAGGTTGAAGTGCCAGAGGAAAACCTGCTGCCCCATGTGTCTGGCCTTGCTGTGAGTATGTTTGTCACTGTCATTAATGCATCACTAGTACTCCTGATCACACTTCTGAACAACTGCCTAAATCTCATACCAACCCAGATAACTGAGAGAATCACTGAAATGAAGTGGAAAAATGTAACATGCCCACTAAAGTGATTCTTTACTCTTTTGATATTTGATTAGACGTGTTGATTTCTGTAGGGTCCCTTTGGCTGCCTGAATAACGCCCGTTATGGCATCGCGTGGGGCGCTCTGGGTGCTGCAGAATTTTGTTTCCACACTGCCCGCCAGTACACTCTGGACAGGTGAGCGGTTTAGCATCAGGTTATCAGTTTAACATTTAACAAGGAAAAGTGTATATTTTAGGTATTTTAACTAGTTACCAGTTGATGACCTTTATCGCATTTAATTTGAATAGTTCTAAAGTGGGACAAATTAATAGAAAATATTCCATGTATGCATAATAATTAATCTTCCTAATAAAAAATATTGACATGCATGTCACAATAGGGCCAGGCGATGTAACTAAAAAATTGTATCTCAATACTTTTCCAAGTTTCGATGATATTCAGGGTATCACTGAGATACTATTATAGTCTTTATGCTTGTTTTGAATTCTTTCTTTTTTTTTTGTGTTTTTGTAAATTTTGTTAGTGTTTTTTTATATGTCTAGATAGTTTTCATTCATTTTTTTAATTTATTTCAGTTTTAGTTATTTTAATACATCAGGATAAACTATATGAAAATGAGAAATGTTGTCTTGGCAACTAGCCAAAACAATATTTGTTAAAGTTAGTTATAATAATAATAATAAAATGAGTAAAAATATTGAATTTAATTTTATTACAAGTGACAAAAATTGTTTTATGGTTTTAGTTAACTGTAATAACCCTGATTCAGTATGTGTATATATATGATCTTTTTGCATTTGGTCTTTAAAAGCTGTTTTTTGCCTACCATGAAAAAGACTTCATTTAAATAAAACATTTATTATAAAGTACATACAATTTGTTTACTCCAAAATAAGCACAAAAATAATAATAATAATAAAGACAAAGTGCTTTTTAGTAAATTAACATAAGTCACATTTAAAAATCACAATAAAATATTAAAATTATATAAGTGTCATTACCAGTACTGAGTAATATTAATTAACTACTTACGATAGGGTTAGGTTTTGGTTTAGGGTTAGTTGTTTGTAATTATGCATAATTTACTGTTATTACTTAGTACATGTGACTATTTTACCTTTAATTTAATCTACATACATGTCATTGGTGTTACCACGTAGAATCCAGTTTGGAGTCCCTCTGGCCAGGAACCAGCTGATACAGAAGAAGATGGCAGACATGCTGACAGAGATTACAATCGGCCTGCAGTCCTGTTTACAGCTGGGCAGACTCATTGACCAAAAGAAGTGAGTCATTACCAAAGAGTCTCAGTCTTAGTTATTAGTTCAGTGTGTTTAAGCAAAACATTTGGAGGAGTCCAGAGCTCACAGAAATGTTATTATTACAATCCGGTGCCCTGAATACCCATGAGCCTTGTCAGATTAAACCCCAGCTGTCTCATTGTCAAAGAATCCTGCGGCTCATTGAATTTGTTAATGTTTTTCTCCAAAAGATACACACCAGAGATGATCTCCATGCTGAAACGAAACTCGTGTGGGAAAGCCCTGGACATCGCCAGGCAGGCCAGAGACATGCTGGGAGGAAACGGCATATCAGACGAATACCACATCATACGCCATGTCTTGAACCTAGAGGCCGTCAACACATATGAAGGTACAAGGAGAAGGAAAAAATGTTTTTCATTTTATATGAAAGCTATACCTTTGGCCAGAAGAGGTCAGTATAGGCTTTATACAAGTTATAAAAAAAAATTAATGTGGGCTAATGCAATGATAATAATTCCTGTTTGAACACCGATGTAGAGACTTTTAGTTTAATATGAACCATACAAATTGTAATAAAATTATTTTCTTCCTTTTCACAGGCACTCATGACATCCATGCTTTGATCTTGGGCAGAGCCATCACTGGACTCCAGTCTTTTACTGTTGGAAAATAAACCCATATTTCTCACTGAACAAGGTTGTAATGGGAAATATTTACTCAACATCCATCCATAAGTGCCTCTGTGTGCTCTCAAATCTTTTGTTTTAGTAAATGGGTCCAAACTCACTTAAATCTGTATGTACAAATCTTCAACGGGATCTTCTCTCTAGGGTACTGGATTGACATGAATTAAAATGTCACGTTACAAAGACAGTTGCATTATGAAACAGTGAATGATCTTGTGGTAAAGTTAATTATTGAAAGTCACTGATCCACATTATTCACTGGTACAATGATCATAAGAACTTAATAATGAAAGAGTGGTTTCAAAATACTGTTGAAAACAGGTTTTTAGTCAAGGATGCCAGACATCCTGCTTGCACTTTAGACTCGCTGATCATTGTCAATGACTCTTGTAAGTTTTGTTATATTTATTGAGTCTTGAAAATCAAATATCAGTATCTTGTGATTCTATATGCATTAATTCTGAATAAAATCTGATTTGTTTGTTTTATATGCATTGTGGGTCTGTATGTGTTACCTAATAGTTTTTATAATGATGTCCATTTTAATAATAGGTTGGGAAACGCTGTTCTACATGAGCCAGTATTTAATAACTAATAATTCTACATCAGGCTATGTAGTATCTGCCAGATCGTTGGAACAAAAAGTATTTCTACTACCCAAACTCTTAGCCTAAAAAGCTATATTTCCTCAAAAATACTTTTTTTTTAATAACTAATAATTCTACATTAGCCTACATAGTATTTCACAGGGTTATTATAGTTAAATGGGTCATATGATGCTTTTTTTAAAGATGATTATTTTGTGTATTTGGTGTAACAGAATATGTTGACGTGCTTTAATGTTCAAAAAACACATTTTTCAAATACTGTACATTATTGTAGTTCCTCTATGCCCCGCCTCTCTCAAACCAAAGTCCCTCCTTCCGACAAGCGCAGTCTGCTCTGATTGGCCAGCTGACCCAGTGCATTGTGAATGGCCGAACACCGCAAGCACTCGTCAGAAATGTAACGCCCCTTTCCATAATCGCGAGCTTCATCTTTCAAAATAAATGTAAATACAGCCCGAAAGGGGAACAGAGTCTCCTGACAGACACAGTGATGAATGTGTTTGCAGCACACAAGCCACGGTTAAGACAGCTGACTCCACTGTGATGTGACCCCCTCTCTCTCTCACACACACACACCCCCCTCTCTCTCTCTCTCTCTCTCTCTCCCTCTCTTCTCTCTCTCTCTCTCTCTCTCTCTCTCTCTCTCTCTCTCTCTCTCTCTCTCTCTCTCGCGTGGCGCACCACACACACACACACACGATGCGCAAAACTCCGCATTTGAACAGTCAATAGCAAAGACTTAAACTAATAACAAAACATACTTAAAGTAGCTGATTCAGAAGCGCCCCACCCCAGATTTTGTCATAGCAAAGTCAGAATTACCTCCTCTCCTAGGTTTATGAAACGGTCGTCCATAAAATGCATGCTGTTCTGTTGTAAGTAATCTTAAAAATTCCCAAATGCATCTACTTTCGGAAGGCCAAAAAAAAGTACTTTTGCTTTCGCCTAGAAAAACAGCGTCTCCCTGACATGGCTGCATAAACAATACTGCTGTTCCTGAAACCACGCCACCTTTCTTTGCATGAACATTTGGGCAGCATTATGCAAATATTTCCACATAGTGAGGTAGATATGTGGGGGCGTGTTAGAACGAGCCGTTTTAGGGGGGCGTGGCAGAGTCTTAACTTTGGTAAAGAATATCTCTTTGGATTTGAGAAATGTAGTCTTTGCAACTTTACAGCTCTTCATTATGCACTAAGAGCTTGTAACACTCCAAAGAGAAAGAAAAACTTGAAATCGCATCATATTACCCCTTTAAATAAAATGAAAACTAAAACCATAAAAAACCTTTGTCTCTTGAAATATTTGAACTGAAATAAAATATTTTAAAAATGTCAGGTAGTTGCCAAGGCAACATATCTATGTTTTCAGTTTAAGTTGTACTAAAATACTGAAAACATTTTTTTTTATAAAAACTACATAGACATACAAAATAATAATAATAATAAAAACAAAATTACTATAACTCAAAATTAAAACAGAAAACAAAAGAATGAAAAAAAGCTATAATAATATACAAAAAAAATAATACTGGTATTTAACAGATAATTAGAAAAATATTTACCAGAATATTAGAAAAGTAAAAATGAGTGAATAGTTAGAAATGCATAAAACATGGGTCTATTCTTCTATGTACCCGTCTGCCTCATCTATCTATTCTAGAGCAGTTTCTGGTTGACCTTGAATGATCCATGCACGCGCCTTGATGAGATTTAGGCCATGACGCGTCACTGTCCGAGAAAAGATCATGAGCGGCCTATAGTGAGATCTTCAAACCTCATCACTAACAGCACAGGCCATCTGCCCAGCTGAACTGAAACATGGCTGCTTTTTAAAACTCGTCCTTGAATGAGTTCAATGATTTGCTTTGATTTTTTTCTTTTTCAGATGACATTATGCACCGAGTCTACTCGCCGACTCGACAAATAGTCGCTGGTTACTTGGGATAAACTACCTGGAGGACAAGCAAAACACATTTTGGAAGTGGAATACAGGACGTTAGTTTTTTTGTGTGAAATTACAGTACAGGCAGTGGTCAAGAATGAACCCCATGAATATGAACAGTCTGAACGTGTCCGTCTCTGGGAACCAGCACACGTATCAGTATGCCGTCTATGAGTCTCCGCTGTTTAAGGACTACAGACCTCCAGCCAGAGATCTCATCCAGCTTCCCAGAGCCTTGCTCTACCTGATGATGGCCGCGGTGGTGGTGGTCGCTGTCGCTTATGCCATTGTGGGACATTTAATTAAAGACCTCGCGCATGACATCTTGGGTAAATATACTGAGAGTTGCATTGAGAAGATAGTCGATCAAGTTAGCAGGTTCAGCTGGTAGAGTATCATGGTCTTGGTGTTACCAGTACTGTATCCACAAAAAGTAACTGTTCAGTAGAAAGGCTTATATAGTGGACACGTAAATAAATAATTCAAAAAGTAGCTGTTCAGTATAGTAATAGTTATAGTGGGCACAAAAATAAATCAATAATTTATTTACTTACTTCCCCCAAAAGATTAGCCTATATAAATTATACAATGTGGTTCAAAATTCAGCTAAATGTATTTGGACCACAAAAGCATCAAATTAGTGAAGATTGAGAAAATGATTTGCATCATATTTTTGCAGATAGCATTTGTCTTTATAGTATAATGCAATGAATAATGAAAAACATTTGCTTATTTTAAGTGTGGCTTTTGAGAAGAGACATTTTATTTTATAGAGAGAGAGAGAGAGAGAGAGAGAGAGAGAGAGAGAGATTATATACCATGGCTTAAATTGTACATGAGACTGAGATTAATAAAACAACAACAACAAAATGTGGACACTACAGGAATGAGAATTTGAAGAAAATGTGTTTGTTATGAAAATATCACACAGAAAAAAATGTAACGGCACTATAATATGGCTCACTTTTTTATCATTATTTTTTGTTTTTGTTTTATTTAGTTAGTTTTATTTATTGATTTAATTTATTGATTTGATCTTTTTTTAAGAAAATGAAGCTTTGTATTCTGATGTTATTTTCGTGATGACATAGGCACCTTTTCCTCACAGTTTTCATTACCATAATGCAAAAAAGTGAAAAAATATTGATGATATAAGATGGCTCTTTTTAAGCTTATTTAAATGGGTCATATGATGCGATTGCAATTTTTCCTTTCTCTTTGGAGTGTTGCAAGCTGTTGGTGCATAAAGAAGATCTGTACAGTTGCAAAGACTAAAGTCTCAAAACCAAAGAGATATTCTTTATAAAAGTTAAGAGTCAACCACACCTACCTAAAACAGCTCGTTCTAACACGCCTTCCACATGTCTACCTCACTATGTGGGAAGATTTGCGTAACGCCGCCTAAATGTTCATGCAAAGAAAGAAGGCGTAACTTTTATTCTCGCTGTAGTATTGTTGCTGCCGCCGCCGCCATGTCGTGAAGGCACTGTGTGCTTCGTTGTGAAAGTGAAACTACTTTGTTTGGCCTTCCAAAAGAGGACGATATCCGCTTCGTCATGCCTAGAGCTGATCCGTGCTGGTCGCTGAGGAAAACATCAACTTTGTGCTGTGGATCGCCGGATCAGCTTTCAACGTGGACGAAGCGGAGTCCAGCACGGGGTCGTCACATGTGGTTGCCGCAAGCCTCCGCTCACTCTAGCCTGCCGTGTGTGCCGCTGTGTTTCGTTGTGAAAGCGAAACTACTTTGTTTGGCCTTCCAAAAGAGGACACGACTAGAAATCAGTGGTTAAGTTGTATTTACAACACTGTTCCAGAACACTTCAACCCAAATATTCAGATGTGTGCAGCGCATTTTATGGAGGACGTTTCCTGATCCTGGAGAGTAGACTACAATGCCGGCTGTTCTGACTCACAGACTGTAAGTAAAAGTTTTTATGCAACGCGTAAAAAGACAGTATAAATCATTATAATCCGTAATTATGTCCCCACTGGATGCAACAAATGCCTCGTTTATAATGGGTTTTAATGTTTTTGTCTCGTCGCTCTGGCCGGGACATGGCATCACAATATGGTAGGGGCGTTACATTTCCGTCTCACACTTGAGGTATTCGGCCAATCACAACGCACTGGATAGCTGGCCAATCAGAGCACACCTTGCTTTTTCAGACCGATGAGCTTTGTAAAAATCGACGCGTTTCAAAAAGGCGGGGCATAGAGGAGAAACAATAATGTACAGTATGTGGAAAATAATGTGTTTTTTGAACCTTAAACCGCATAAACATATTTAATGACACCAAATACACCAAATAATGTTCTTTTTAGCAACATCATATGACCCCTTTAAATTAAAACTTAAATAAGAAATTGTATCATTTTCACTGTAATTCTGTATACTATATATAAAATATTACTGAATTAATGATAAAGACACTGAGATTAATAAAAAAAACAGCGACAAAATCTGGACACTTTACAGTAATGAGAATTTGAGGAAATTGTGTTTGATTGTTATGAAAATATCACACGGGAAAAAAAAAACTTTATGACAATTTAATATGCCTCACTTTTTGTCATGAATGTTTGCTGTTAAAAATTTTCTTTCACAATAATTGCCGTCATCCTTATATTTTCTGTGTGTGTTCAGATTGGGCTTTAGGTCCGAATGAGGAGATCTTAAAGGCCAACAGTGAGGCAGGTGATGACGGTTCCACACACATGCCACCAGGCCTCACACACTCCCACCCCAACGCCTTCCACGTTTGGGATCAGGACGACGTGGTCATCCCCCTCTCTCCGGAGCACAGCCCCCAGAACAGCCCTCTTCTGGCTGTTCTCCCTTTTATTCCTCACTTCTTCCCCTCTCCTGCCTCTCACAGTATGCTCAACAGCCCTGCACTGCCCCAAATACAGCTGGAGGATAACAAGAGCCCCAACAAGACACCACAAGAGGCCTTCGTCTTTCCTTCACCTAAAATTACAGGACATAGTTCCACTTTCTCACACGTGTCATTCCATGAGAGGAGAGATGGGACAGATAACGTTTGAACCACTGAACAATGGCTCACACTAGACTGTAGTCCACGACTTCTTAAAGGAATAGTTCACCCCAAAATGAAAATTGACTCACCCTCAGGACATCCAAGATATAAATAAGTTTGTTTCTTCATCAGAACAGATTTGGAGAAATTTAGCATTTCATCACTTGCTCACCACTGGATCCTCTGCAGTGAATGGGTGCCGTCAGAATGAGAGTCCAAACAGCTGATAAAAACATCACAATAATCCACAAGTAATCCACACCACTCCAGTCCATCAATTAACTTCTAGTGAAGTGAAAAGTTGCATGTTTGTAAGAAATAAATCAAAATAAAATAAAGTTTTTTACTTAACAGTCTAAATATGAGTCCACTATCCATAATATTGCTTTCTCCAGGGATCCCGTCTGAATCAGGAGAGAAATATACACAGATGAAGCATTTATACCATCAAAAACAGCCCAAAACAGTTCTAAACAAATATGTCAGTGGATTTTGATGTGAGAGGACTTTTTCACTGGAGGGAGCATTATTATGGATTATGGACTTTTTTGGCCAGAAGGGACAATTAAATGTAATGCCTTTATGATGGATTTGTTTCTTAAAAAACACACATATTTTGACTTTACAAGATGTTAACTGATGGACTTGAGTCGTGTGGATTACTTAGATTTTTTTTATCAGCTGTTTGGACTCTCATTCTGACGGTACCCATTTACTTGCATTGGTGAGCAATTCAAACTCATCTACATCTTGTTTGGCCTAAGGGTGAGTACATTTTAAGCGTTTTGTTTTTTAGTGAACTATTCCTTTAAGTTTTAAATTCCTCTCTTTAAATAGAAAAAAATTAAGAAACTTTTGGCTTCTTTGATCAATGCCCAATGAAGGTGTTGTCGGTATTTACCACAGTACCGTAAACTTTTCTATTTGACTGCAAAAGCTGGGCCTCAACCTGTGGAGAATGCGAGGATGAGTGGCCTGTCCTCAAAATAAGTGCTGTTGACCCTAAATGACCTCAATAAGCGGAGAGCCATGTAAGTCCAAGCCGCATTACCTGGGCGAGTTTGCCAGGTAATATAGGGACAAAGTGAGAGACTGCACAATCACTTCTGTAGGATTGTGCCAGTTCAGGAGCAGCCTTCCTCCTGAAGCCAAAATACATCCTCAGAGCAGATTCAGTTCAACGCAGGATAACCAGCATATTTTTTTTGCAGTTTATGGATCTGCACGGAAGTAAAACTAAACCTATGGCTAATTTTGTAGGCCAGTTAAACTGGATTGGATTTAGAATCCAAAGTGGTATTGTCAAAGTTTATTAACCAGTGGCTGTTTTCTAAAATTAATTGTTATTTTTTTCTCCTATGTATATACTGTATATGTGTTCAGGCTCCAAAATGAACACTTGCAAACACCAAATAAGTAAAAATAGTAAAAGGAGAAGATATTTTAAGTATTAAATTAAAATATATATAGTTTAAATTTAAACAATGAAACAACCAGTAAACTATTTTAGTATTTCAGTTTTAAAAATAAAGGTTCTTTATTGGCATCTATGGTTCCATCAAGAACATCCATTTAACCTTTCCATTGCACAAAAGGTTATTTATAGTGGAAAAAGGTTATTTAGTTTATTAAAATGTTCTTCACACTAAGAAAAAACTAGTCTTTAAGAACTGATCACTAAAAGGTTCTTTCTGGAAACCAAAATGGGTTGTTATTATAATATTTATATATTAAACTTTCACAATTCAAGGTGTGGCAAAAAGTTCATTTTGGACCATGTGAGTGTGTGTGTTCACACACTGTGTGTCGCTTCTATTTCAGTTGTGTTTAAGGTGTGCTGAATGCGATGCTAAGTATTGCACCATTAGAGGATCAGCTTAACTGACTAGCTGATCAAGAGCAAGAGTTAAAGAGTTTAGTAAGGATGTTATCAGATTAGACTCCTTGTTTTGCCCTGTGATTTAAAGGGGTCATATGATGTTGTTAAAAAGAACATTATTTTGTGTAATGTAATGAAATGTGTTTATGCGGTTTAAGGTTCAAAAAACACATTAGTTTTCACCTCTTGCCCCCCTTTCATGAAACGCGTAGATGTTACAAAGCTCATCGGTCTGAAAAGCGAGGTGTGCTGTGTTTGGCCAGCTATAAGGGGTATGATGGCCACATACCTCAAGGCGTGGACGGAAGGAAATGTTACGCCCCTCACATACTGTGATGATGCCCTGTCCGGCCGGAGCGATGATTCAAAAACATGAAAACCCATTATAAACAAGGCATTCATTGCATCCCGTGGGGAAATAATTACGGATTATAAAGACTTATACTGTCTTTTAACGCGTTGCGTTGCATCGCGCCACGTTAAACATAAAACCATGTCTGTATTTGTGATCGGAGAAATGACAAACATCAAGCCCTACTCTACAATGCCCAAAAAATTTGCTTTAAATATAAAAAATATAAAAAAACGTACTTACAGTCAGAACAGCCGGCATTATAGTCTACTCTAACAGGATCAGGAAACAGTCCTCCATAAAAATGCGCTGCAACATCTGAATATTTGGGTTGAAGTGTTTCTGGAACAGTGTAGTAAATACAAACTTAACCACTGATTTCTAGTCGTGGCCATTTTTGGAAGACCAAACAAAGTAATTTAGCTTTCACAACAAAACACACAGCGTCACACACGGCGGCCTAGAGTGAGCGGAAGCCGGCGGCTAGAGTGAGGAACGGCCAGAGGCCTAGAGTGAACAGAGGCGGCGGGCTTGAGAACGGCGCGGCCGGAGGATTCGAAGAAGGAGCGTCCAGTGGGCTTGCGGCAACCACATGTGACGACCCCAGGCTGGACTATGCTTCGTCCACGGTGAAAGCCGATCCGGTGATCCACAGCGCGAAGTTGATGTATTCCCTCAGCAACCAGAACGGATCAGCTCTAGGCATGATGAAGCGGATATCGTCCTCTTTTGGAAGGCCAAACAAAGTAGTTTCGCTTTCACAACGAAGCACACAGCGTCTTCACGACATGGCGGCGGCGGCGGCGGCAACAATACTACAGTGAGAATAAAAGTTACGTCTTCTTTCTTTGCGTGAACATTTGGGTGGCGTTATGCAAATCTTCCCACATAGTGAGGTAGACATGTGGAGGCGTGTTAGAACGAGCCATTTTAGGTAGGCATGGCTGACTTAACTTTTATAAAGAATATATCTCTTTGGATTTGAGACTTTAGTCTTTGCAACTTTACAGATCTTCTTTATGCACCAAGAGCTTGTAACACTTCAAAGAGAAAGGAAAAATTTAAGTCGCATCTTATGACCCCTTTAAACCTGATAGGAAACCAGTGACAGATATAGCAAATCTCACCCTCTCATATTTTATATCTATAGTATTGGATTTTTTAAAAATGTTTCCTCTTGTAGTTTTCAAGTTATTTGACACATTTTTGACAAATTTCTGTATAAACATGCTGTACTTGTTAATCTTTGGACTTAAATGACATGTGAGTGCTGGTGACCTCATCTGTACACCTGTTTAGATAACTGGTGCCGACTGTTATTATTACTAAAGCACATTTATGAAACTTACAATCATGTTGATTATGCTCCAATATTTAAAATAATTTATTTTCCCCACTGTTAATCAATTATAAACTTTATGACACAAATGATCGGTCCAAACTGTTTTCTTTGTATGTGTTATTAAATGTAACAAATTGGGGTTGGTGATAATTATAAAGCAATATAATGGTTTGGGCACTGTAAATAGAACAAATAAACCTATTAGATACCGGTAGTAGTTCACGCTTTAATGCCACAGACAAGAAATCACACTGCAGGTGGGTAGAGAAGACTTAACATTACACTAATACTAGAGATCCACATAAAACTGCAAACTGACCTGGTTGTCCTCCAGAGTTCAAATCTTTCTACACGACAGTAATGGCAGATTGGTATAATGAAGAACAAAAAGCTAAAGTATAAATTTTTTTGAAGAATTGAAAAGTAGGCCAATATAGACATCATTAATGTAGATTTGTGAACTGTTAAATCAGGGATTAGGAAATCATTTAGATTAGACCAGATTGAATTGAGGACCGACACAGAGCATGTGCAGAAAGGATTAGGGCCTGCATCCTGACTGTCATGGATATTATGTGTGACGGCTGGGATTCATCAGATTAAATCATGAAGCTTACGTTCACACCATTCTTTAAGCACCGTTACACTAATGTATATACACACACTTGTTAGGGCTAAATTGTAGTTTGAGAAGTTCTGGATTTCAAACGGTCCAAAAAATGAATAAAAAAAAATTAAAAAAAACAGCAGATGTGAGAAAAACAGCACACTTTATTGAATCAAACCAAACTTCCCGTTCAAGTGTGGCCATAACACAAATTAAATAAAAAGTTGATATGAACTCTAGGTTTATTTTAAATTAGGCTGGCTCAAAGCCGGAAGTACAGCATTACATTGTTAATATTTAATAAAGGGAAAAGGATTGGTCACGGATTACCATTAATGTGGTCAACATTTGTCCAGCTCTGGTTTTGTCTGGCTCATGCTACAGGAACATTGGGTCAACAATGGTTTCAGAGCGGTTCCATATACAGTCGAGTCATTAATTAGGACTGGACATTGCCCAACTTGTGGGAGAAACTAGAATCAGGGTTGTAACAGCTATTGGGCATTAAAGAGCCTATTAAAAAAAAAAAAAAAAAAAAAAAAAAAAAAAAAAAAAAAACACACATTAAACACCACTGCAGTATTAGTTGCCCCATGTTTAAAGCACCGTTTCGTTCATTATACCCAATTTCTCGAAACACTAATACAAGCCCCCCCCCCCCCCCCCCACACACACCACACAGATGACAAAAAAGCAATCATTTAACAAATAACGGTTGTAATAACGGCAAGCACTAGCCATGGTTTTAACAGAATTAGAGCGAGGTCAGCCACCCAATTGGCTGACAAAAAGAGGTTACTTCTGGTATGAAACAACCTCAGCTTTCAAACTGTATAATTTAAGAATTTCCAACACCGTTTTGTAGCTTTGTGTGTTGGGAGATTACTGTGGTGCCTCAGTTAAAGTGCCACATTAGCTGATCAGCGCCTATATAGTTACAGGAGTCACAAAACTTGGTCCTGGAGGGCCGAGGTCTTGCTCCAACCCCAATTAAACACACCTGAACTAGCTAGTCAAGGTCATGCCAGGTATACTTTAAACTTAGTGAATATCCAGCACTCTCGCCACCCTCAATACAATGACTGAGGTGAGACCCTTGAGCAAGGCACCGAACCCCCAACTGCTCCCCGGGCACCGCAGCATTGGCTGCCCACGCGTTTGTTCACCATTACGCCAAACTGTACTCTAGTTTGTTGGACAAACGGCAGAGTCAGCATTATGACTAGTCAAATTCCCTGCAAAGTGTCAATTGTTGCAACAAGCCCAGTTGCGAACCACCAAGCAGAATTAACAGACAAAAAGTAATTTAAAAGGAGTTATTTAATAATCATTTTTAAAAACTTACATGTTCTCAACGTAGCTTACCAAACATTTATTGGTTAAACCATTTTTAAAAAAAGTCTACTCTATAATAAAGGATTTCATGAGGGCAACCCCCCCCCCCCAATCTGGAGCACATCTCTAAAAGACCTGGGTCAACATCCCAAAGTTACATTAAAACTGAATAAACTTCAAACATAGTCATCCACTCTGAAAAGATCGTCACGCTTTTTAAGAACAGCCCTGTAAAGAGAGGTTCCTCTAGCCTGAATAAAAGTAACGGTCATCTCGGTCTTGTTAACCTCCACATGGGCAAAGCCACCCAAGGTACCAGCATCACCATTGAAGAACTTGAGGTAGCCTTGAGGAACCTGGTTGCGGTGCCGCACATCGGGATCCATAAAGTTACCAGCGCCACTGACCACATAACCGATACCGGACTCCTTGATGTACTGAATGGCAAAGAGGCACAAGTAAAACACAAAGCTGACCAAACTGAACCTTATCGAAAGGCTTGAAGACCTACTTGTAGATTGTGATCATGGCCACACAGGTAAGCAGTGGCTTTGTACTTCATAAGCAGTGGTCTCAATTTCTTCAGCAGACAGTCGGTTGGCCCATGCTCTGATATGGACCACACCGGATAATGACCAGCCACCAGGAGATAATCAGCCTTAGACTTTGCCAAGCGTTCCTGAAGCCACAGCAGCTGTCTGTTGGCCTGAACACCACTTCGGGGTGCTTTGGGCTGCTGGTCAAGGAAGTCATCAGAGTTTCCACACAGCAACACAGTGTCCAGCATGATGATGGTCAGAGTGCTAGCCGTTCGAGGAATGCGGAAGTTCATCTCATAATAATAGTAGGGGAAGTTCCTTAAAGATGGAAATATTAGTTAAGAACAGCCTGTTTGGAAAAGAACAGGACATCTGCCAAGTCTACACACCAGGCACAGCTGCACCGACAGAAGAATCAAGTTGTAAATGAGCTTAACCAGGAAACCAAACTCAAGTAGACATGGAGGCCTAGACACATTGGCTTACGTACCATCTCTTTGACTTCTGGCTGTACTCAATTTGAGCAAGGACGTTTCCTGCATGGTCGTGATTGCCAGCAATGACGTACCATGGAATATTAAGAGAATCCTGTGTGTAGACATCTTCAAACGTGACCTTCAAAAGAGAACAAAAAAGGACCACGGCCTACATTCGATGAAAGACTAGATTAGGGGAGTCCAAACCGGTTCCTGGAGTGCCACGGTGTCCTGCAGAGTTCAGCTCAAACCCTAATTAAACACACCTGAATCAAAGTAATCAAGGTCTTAGATGCTTTCAGGCAAGGGTGTTGGAGCTAAATTCTGCAGGACACTGGCCCTCCAGGACCAGACCCGTAGACTAACCAATAACACACAAGACAGCTTATATAAAACTCTTTAACACCAATTTGCACTTGCTACACCCAGCACACAAATAGAATAGGTTATTCCAACCAATACTCAACCACTTCTGCAAAGTCGCATTTGACATTTCAGCAATCGACCTAGTTAATGAGAGGACTCAAGAGGGCTTAACAAAGATAGAGATAAAACCCTGCATTTATAAAACAAGGGATCTAAATTCCAGAAACCAAACCTGGAATCTAGGGTCATTGACATCAGTGACGCCCTTATAGTAGAAGTTGTCACCAAGGGCTAAAATGAAGTCTGCACCCATCTGAGAAGCAGTTTTGGCCATCATGCGGGCAGTGGCCTTCTCTATAGGGGTAATATAGGGAGGATATGGCAGAAGACCACCCCAGTCCCCCAAAACCAGGAATCTGATAGAAGACTTGTTACCTGATGAAAGCAAGCAAAGATAAGCATTCAAAAGATAACATTCATAATAAATATGGAAGCATGGAACACAACTGGTAAGTTGTTCCAGTATCTAACATGTATCAATGCCAACTTACTTCCTTTAGCTTCCAGGTCAATGAATGAGGATTGGTAGCAGAGGACCCCAGGAAGAGCAGTTAAAAACACCAGCATTAGCGGTGACGCCATCTGCACAAAAAGACAAAAACAACATAAATAGTTAACAACCCACTTCTCTCAAGCATAAAACCAAAAAGAACTGAAAGTACACTGAAGCATCAAATTCAAACACTCTCATGATACTGAAACCACCTACACCAGCAGCTTTTGCTCTTTGAGAGTCCTCTTTCTACACCACCTATGACCACCTACAGCATTGACTCTATCTTTATATCGTTCTGATCCTCAATAAGCCATGCCTTGATTTCAGTAACAGCTGATTTATTTTACCCAGTTAATCAACTTAACCAATGGGATGGTAGAAACACTGCTGCTGAATTCTGAAAAGTATACTAGCATAGTAATCTTACTATTTCTGCCATATCTGTAGTATGCTAGTATGCATACACTGACATATACATAAATATAGCCTACATACACACAATTTCCCAATGATAGTGATCGTTTTAAAGTGGCATTTCGATGGTATAATTCAACGGAAAATGAGGAAGTGTATCAAAAATCCCCTGATTAAAATAACTGAAACTGTGGTTATTAAACTGTGACATTATAATTATCTAAAAAAACAGATAAAAAGACTCACAATGAATGAGTGGCTTAGTCCTTTAAGTATCCTTGTGTGAGTGATCCCTCCTCTGGATGCTGTTTCCTCTCATCCACTATATATTAGGTCCCATACAGGGATGGGTGTGCGCATGTGACCAAAGCATGTTCCTACTGACTCAATGACCACAGATGCATGTGACTAAGTGCAGTTGTTTCAAACACTCCTAGTAAGACTAACGTTCCACCTTTTCACTTCTCTTCTGTTTTTCTGTTCTGCCTCTGTTTAGATGTCTGTAAAACAACTACAGACCCTAAATGCTGTTAAATCATATCAAATGATAGATGTATTAACATTTCAGTCATTAAGAAATCAGGTTTGTGACTTTTAGCTCATGTCAGTGTTGAGGTTTGAGAAAACGGAGAGCATCAGTGAGGTCTGGCACAGATGTTTGGTCAGCGTTCAAATTCATGCTAAAGGTGATCAGTGGGGTTCAGGTTTTGTGCAGGTCAGTCAAGTTACTCCATGCCAGACTCAGTAAATGACTTTTGTATGGATTCTGCTTTGCGCACAGGAGCATTGTCGTGCTGGAATAGAACAGAGCTCTCCACAAAGTTGAAAGCACAGAATTCTCTAGAATGTAATTTTGTGCCAGTTATTAAAACTGTCCAGAATTACTGGAATATCAGAATCTGTTGATTAGAAAGGGCTGTACAAATTTATTGTTCAGTGCATCTTAAGAGTTAAAAATGACACTATGACTTTTGTATTTTAAAAATTAATCTTACAACTTTTTTTTATATACATGTTTTTCTGAATATCATATCCAATACATCAGGTTTGTATGGGTCATATATAGTATTATTATAAAGTGAAAATATGGAGCTCATACTTGAGGAAAAAACACCTGTTTAATTCAGAGGCCCAAAATAAACAAGAAAATGCAAATTTGGTGCAAAACATATAATGCATTACAGTACAACGATGACTGAGAGATGTACAAGTAAATGTTTCTCAAAAGCCTATGATATTTACATTTTAATATGCCAAACTTATGGATAATCAAGTAAACCTAAGTTGCTTCAGTCCAGTAAGCGTTCATCTTGAAATTTTACTAACAATATAAACCCTATTCTGCAAGTTATTCTACACAGCAAAGATTTAACAGAAAAGTCACCTGTACCACAACCTAAAGGGGGACATTTTTTTAACCAAAAAAAAAAAAAAAAGGCTTTACTTAAAAAAAAAAAAAGTATAAATCAATCAGTCAGAGACGAAGGATGTTTAGATGTGTTAGAACAGGGTTTCAGAAAGTTTTGATAATGTTAATAATTTAGAGGCCTTTGCACATTAAATATGATAGAGTGTGCTTTATAGTCATAAGTAATTTCAGTCAAATGAATCAGGAAAGCAATTAAAAATGTTTATTTCTGCACAGGTCAAAGATATGACATTTAACATCCACCCCAGAAAACACAAAACCTCTGCACTGGCCTATTTAACAGCAAATAGCTACATTCTACATAAAAGACGATACCAAGATTAAACCGAGTAATGCAAATCAAACCTCTTAAAAATCCAAACAAGAAATGGCTGAAGTGGTTTCAGAGAAGTAAACATAAAAGTCTGCATTCATTATCCACATTCATTCCAAAAAAACAAAAAAAATAACAGCTAAAAATTTAGAAGCAAAACAAGAGGATGATCATAAATATACCTTTAAAACGGAGTTATGTGAGACAATTTCCATTTGAGTCACACCAACCATTTAGGCACAGACAGAAAGCAACTTCCATCCTGATGTATCATTTCCTGAAACTAGTGGTGAATCAAAACCATGCTAATTCTGTTACTGAGGTGCAGTTCAAATGGCAAAATCAACACAAAACGGTATAAAATCTCAAAAGGTTTAGAGCAAATGTTTCAACTCAGAGGACACTGTAGGATATAGAATTACAGAAATGACATTAAATGAGTGTCTGTACATTTCTGAGCAGGGAAAACGCGTTATGTTTATCTGTATGTGTAGTCTGTGCTATTGGCTCCACTGCTGTAGCCGCCCAGGTTGGGGTAGGCGCTCTGGGTGAAGCTATAGCTCTGATTTGTTGTTCCAGGTGGCCCGAACGTTGCTGTACCAGGTGGTCCACTGTACGCTATTAAAAAATATGAGAGTTTCAGATCATTGTGGCTTAAAACAAATTACATTCAAAGCATTCAAACTAACCTGCATAATTGAAATCAGGTGGTCCTGCCATTCCCATGCCAGGCCCTTGATATCCGTAGCCGTAGTCTGGTCCAACAAGAGGAGCTTGTTGATTTGTTGCTTTGCTCTGGGTTTGAGTTTGAGCCTGATTCTGGCCCTGATCCACGGGTTTTTTGAATTGTGAATAGGATTGGGTGTACTGATTATAATAGCCAGTCACTGGCGGTGGGACAGCCTGGTAGGTGGCCGTGCTGACGGTGGAGGTCGCAGACGGGTCTTCCTGTGGATTCACAGGTGTGCTGGAGTTGGTAACAGACTGGGCTGGGGTCAATCCAGCAGTAGTGGTGGAGCCTGGAGAGACAAACGTATAGAGATTAAAAGTTAAGATGACATCCACATCAGAATAATAGGTAACATGCATTTCTTTTTGGATAATAGTTAACAAATGTCTTTGTAACCTACATTTAACTTATTTGCATAGGTACATACAACCGTTCAAACATCTAAGAGTCTCTTATGCTCACCAAGGATGCATTTTTTAAAATTAAATACAGTAAATATTTACAAATATAGAATTAAATGTCATATGTGTGTGTGCGTGGCGTGTATGTTCTTTTCCTGATGGCAAAGTGAAATAAGTGATACACCAGAATTTATGCTAAAATGATGAAAATGATTGTGCTCATTCATTATCAGTATTGAAAACCGTTTTTCTGCTTAATATCTTTTCTTCCAGGAGTCTGCCAAATAGAAATTTAAAAAACCAGCATTTGATTGAAATGGAAATTTTTCGAACAATGTTTTTACTCTCTTTTGACAAATTTAAATTCGACACCCTTGCTGAACAAAAGTAGTTATTTCTTTAAAAAAAGAAATGTATTTCTTTATTTCTTAACTAAAAATGTACTAAATAAAAAACACTTATTGACCCAAACTTTTGAACTGTACAAATATATAGAAATTATATACTAAAAGAGGGTTTGCCAAATAGATTTTTCTACTTAATGTTTTCAATAATCTATGATTTTTTTTAATGACTATGAATAACATTTCCATGCCGGAAAATCATAAACAAGTATTTAAAATATGAGTAAGTATTAAACATTAGTATTCAAAATAATATTTTGCCCTTGCCCAATGAGCACTTTCTTTGTGCATGTAGAAGAATTTTTTGGCATCCTCAGCATTCAAGCGATAATCAAACCATGGAAATCAAAACAATGATGCTAAATGAGCTATTTTTTGGAAACTGATAAGAAAGATGAGGCTTATGTCTTTCATGATGTTAGTTTACCTGCAAACTTGCCAGTGTTGAATCCTCTCCCTCTCCCTCTGCCTCTTCCTCTACCTCGATTTCCTGCATTGTAAGATACTCCAGCCATACCATAGCCCTAAAGAAAAAAAAAACAACAACGAAAAAAAACCTTTAGACCACAGAACAAAACAATATTGAACAAAGAAGAAAACAAAATTAGAAAAGAAAGAGGCCAAGGGAAGATCCAGAATAACATGTCGCCTTTGGGAAGTCGTGGCCTAATGGTTAGAGAGTCAGACTCGTAACCCAAAGGTTGCAGGTTCGAGTCTCGTACCAGCAGGGATTGTAGGTGGGGGGAGTGAATGTACAGCGCTCTCTCCCACCTTCAATACCACGACTGAGGTGCCCTTGAGCAAGGCACCGAACCCCCAACTGCTCCCCGGGCGCCACAGCAAAAAAATGGATGCCCACTGCTCCGGGGTGTGGTCACGGTGTGTGTGTGTGTGTTCACTGCCGTGTGTGTGCACTTTGGATGGGATAAATGCAGAGCACTAATTCAGAGTATGGGTCACCATACTTGGCCACATGTCACATCACTTTCACTTTACCATAGGAGGGAATCTCTTTTTCTTGAGTGGGTCTGCAGGAGAACCTTCTGGAAAAAGCTGTTCTAATGCTGCAAGTGCTGCGTTGGCTTTGGCTAATTTCTTATTTGATCCAGAGCCCTGGAATTTTTGCCCATCAACCTCTACCTGAAAGAAAAAAATAACACGCACATGCACATGAGAACAATAAACTATTATATTTGAAGCGAGAACAGCAGGAAAGCAGTGGATTTAAACAGCGCAAGTCCTCCACGGTGATTGCTTTGATGTTTGGAGCAGCTGCAACAAAAACAAAGCAAAAATTCCCCAATATATTTTGGGATTTTACGGTTTGAATTTTATTCCTGGTTAATCTATGCAATTTTGTGTTGCACAAATTGCAACTGGGGCTTCACATTTTTTGGACTTCTGTAGCCTTCTATTGACCCTTGTCACAGGCATACATCACATATAAAAAGACTAAGACTTTATTTTTTACAATAATTGGCAGATTAATCCAAAATTTTCCCTTCTTGGATTTTCAGTGTCACAATTCTTCAGAAATCATTCCAATATGCTGATTTGCTGCTTAAGGAACATTTCTTATCCATGTTGAAAACTGAAAAATGTTCAAAGCAGAAACTGAAAAATGTCATGATCTATTTGCTGTCACTCATGCCCATGCCACAGAACAACTCAGAACAGTGTTAAAGAACTCCAGCTGAGAGTGATCTTGGCATCCCAGTGACAGGGAACATTTGCATGAATTTTCATTGTGGCATTTAAAGTACAAGGACACTAGCTCAAAATAAACTAGCTTTAGTCAACATTTCTAACCTCAATGGTGAAGGTCTTGTCGTTGAAGCGTCCCTTGACAGAGGTTAGTTCATATTTCAGACTTCTCCGCTTCTCGTTGAGCTCCATGACGGGATTCTTGCCATGTTTGGTGAGGATGGGGCCACCCTGCAAGATGAAGTGGAACCAATCATACCAAAGCAATTTCCTACAGTCTACAAAGGCATCAAACCCCAAAGCTATTCAAGGAGGATCAATCTTTGGATGCTAACCTCATTGCCGTCATCAGACCCCGTAGGAGTGGTTTCATCTGACCCGGTGACCGTAGGCGCAGCAACAGACTGGCTCTTATTTTCATCCGCAGGCTTGGTCTCTGCCGGCAAGGGAACACCTAATGCTTGCAGAACCTGTGTGTTGTGGACATGGCATAGACAACAACTGAAATTCACACAATGTTTATTTCACACTTATTAAAGACAACAACCCTGGAAAATGTTCCCTGCGTAACAGCTACATGTGGCATCTAGAATGCAAAGTTTCTTTCAAAACAAAGACTATCAGCTGACTCACTTTCTGGGCAACATGAAGCTTGGCGCTGCGTTTGGAGGAGCCTGTAGCCTCATAAGTTACCCCATCCACCTCTACAGCCATTGTGAACTGAGGTTCATGTTCAGGCCCAGTCTGTGATGCCAATCTGTAGAGGGTTCCAGGCCGCAGCTGGTTCAGCTTCATCAGGGCATTTGCTGGTTCGCGCCTTTCTGCTAGGAGAAAACAGGTTTTATGAAAAAAAAAAAACAATATGGCTGGCTTTCTATATAATATATATTTCACTAGATGAGGTATGCTGTATTTTTCTAATACACAATGAATATAAAATTAGTGCAGGGTAACATAAGAGGATTATGAAAAACAGTATAAAAATTGAGATGCATACCTTTTCTTGGAAACTTTGGCCTCATTTCAAGATCCCCTGCATCATAAACTTCCCTTGGCCTCTTTACTGGAATATCAGCTACTGCAATTTAATTAAGTGAAAGGAAGAAATGTGGCATGATAATAGGTTAACAGACACAGAAAACATGGTTTTCTTTGCTCTTATGAAATAAAACAGAACATAATACTATGTAGACATATTAGCATTCAAAATGCAAAGGTCTCTATCCAGTCCAACATTTAATGCCTATTCAGTGTTTAGCAACTGGATCAAGCCTAGAAAATGACAATATCAACTACAGCAGTAGTTTTCATAAAGGTTAAGCAATCTTAATAGCTGTCATTTACATATAGAAGCTTTAAAGATACAAAAGTAAACATGGCCTACTTATTTTATGAGAGGAAAACAGGTTAAACTGTTTTTGAACACTAGAAAAAGTCACTTTGGTACCTCGGTTTTGTTCGTTGAACATTCTAGCAGCTTTGGAATTGAGGCGGTCCATTCCAAGAACTTTGTACAGCTGCCCAAAAGCTGACAGTCTTAAGGCAAACTAGAGGTGAGAGGAAAGCAACAAATTAAATGTCGAATAACTAAATGTTTTTTTCCAAGGTTGTAAATGTATCAACTGTAATAACCATCTTATCTGTCCTTAGTCATTTACTCTCATGTAGCAGTGTTTTTTATTTCCATCATTAAAAAAAGAGAAATGTTCACAAAGAGTGTTCATAGTTTTCACCACAGTGTTTAAAAGAGCTTTGTGTGAGGAACAGAAAGAAAAAGAAAGCACTGTACACTGATTACCACAGAAGTCCTGATATCTCATTTTTGTTCTGCATATTTGAAAAGATTTGAGTGCAAATAATTAGGGATGTAACAATTCACTCAACTCCCGATTCGATTCACGATTTTGATTTCACGATTCGATTCACGATTTTTTTTTAACAAAATGAGATTAAGAAACTATAAATTTAATGTGCCTTATATTATTGCTTGGACAAAATGTTGCACGTTTCTTTGTGAAATTGAAATATAACACTATAATATAGCACATGCATATCATTGCTCTTTTGTTGGTTTTGATTGCTTCTATTGTCCTCATTTGTAAGTTGCTTTGGATAGAAGCGTCTGCTAAAAGACAATTGAAATATAATGTAAATAACAAAACTAAAATGAAATTTTAAAACAAGCCCCAAATCAAATAAATATGTTAACACAAATAAAATAAATCTCTTCATATAAACAAAATAAGGCTTTGTCTCTGCTCTTTCCATTTAAAATTAGAGGCAACAACTGCATTTTAATCATGATCCAAACAAAGATGCTGAATACATGCAGCATGAGCAGTTTTTTAAATATAAATTAGATTGTATAATTTGAAATTTAAAGCAAAAACAGAATGGTTTGACTTCAGATTTGTGAACCACTATACATAAAAATATCTGCATGAAACAGAAACAGAAGATGAGCTGAATGAGATGCAGATTCACTCTCTGCAGCAGGTGGCGCTTAAAGCGTTGGCATTCTGTTGCGCAGCATAAACATAAAACTCTGTCTGCATTCGTGATCAGAGAAATGACAAACAACAAACAACACTGCTCAAAACTCGTGTTTGAATCATCAGTGGCAACGAAAAACACCGCGGCCTAGCGTGAGGGGAAGCCCCGACTTAACGTGTGCTGAGGCCGGGATAGAGTGAGCAGAGGCGGGCTGGACTCCGCTTCGTCCCGGTGAAGTTGATGTATTCTCTCAGCGACCAGAACAGATCAGCTCTAGGCATGACGAAACAGATATAGTCCTCTTTTGGAAGGCCAAACAAAGTAGTTTTGCTTTCCACAAGGAAACACACAGCGCCTTCACAACATGGCTGCAGCGTCAACAATACTATAGTGAGAATAAAAGTTACGCCTTCTTTTTTTTCGTGAACATTTGGGCGGCGTTATACAAATCTTCCCACGATCGGGACGTAGGTATGTGGGGGCATGTTAGAACGAGACATTTTAGGTAGGCGTAGTTGACTCTTAAATTTTATAAAGAATATATATTTGGATTTGAGACTTTAGACTTTGCAAATTTACAGATCTTCTTTACGCACCAAGACCTTGTAACACTCCAAAGAAAAAGGAAAAAATTAAATCGCATCATATTACCCCTTTAATATGCCTTATACAGAGACAAGATGAAAAGAAAATACCATCTACATTTTTCTAAAGACAGTCAGTTCCCCTCAGAGATGTATTCATATAAACTCCCACTCCAGTTGTATTGCGATTTGTTTGGCATCTCAACCGATTAGAATCGTCACATATTTGAATTCTTGCGGTTAATCGTTACATCCCTACAAATTATAAATGTAAATTTTAAAACTTTTATTTTTTTCAGCTTTGAAATACATAGTCACAATGAAGATTTATTTAATTTAATTAAATTTTAGTGCTCCGCAATGAAAAAGCACCACCAAATGGTTTTAGAACATAGACTGTAAAAAAAGATGGACGACGTGTCTCCACTTCCTTCCACTACAGAAAAGTGAAGCCAAAACATTCTCAGTATGGCCCCTGTAAGCTTGCAAAAATGACATAATTTGAAGCCGGAGTCTGCGCAGTAGAGATTCGTTTGGAGCCAGAGTCTGCGCAGTAGTGTGATCGTGAGGTGGAGCCATGGAATCAAAGACCCAATCGCAAGCTCCCAATCATAACACCACACCCCATTTTTATAGCATCAAATAACTAATTAAAAGCCAACTTATTAGAAAAATGAACACTTAAACATACATCAGCATGTTAAGAACTACCTAAAATGACAGAAAACGTGGAAAAAATTTACTTTAAGTATAATTTGATTTAGATTGTCTCACATCCCATTAGATTACATGGAGAGGGCAGGGTTTATGACCTACACTGCATCCAGTCACCTGGGGGCGATCGAGACGTTCTGGCTTCACTTTTCAAGACTTGTACGGCACACTTGGTTTAGAATGACACTGGGCCAAGTAAATAATGACCATTTTAATTTGTATGGTTTCTAGACCAATACACTGTAAAATAAAGTCAAACTAAAGTGTTAGATTGCAAGTAACCTGTGCACTCTGGGTAATGTCTTCCCTCTGTTGCAGTGTAAGATGGACGCTAGCGTCAGTGCTGTCTCGCTCACAGGGATCAGAAATGCCTGGACCATCTGTCGAGAGGAGTCATGCTCAGTAGATGACTCAAAACACCAAAATATGCTTAGTCACTCAGAAACACAGACAATGCTTTGTTTCGGTCTTTACCCTCCATTAGTATCCCTGAAGCAAGACACTCCAGAACTCTCCGGAACGCCTCTCCAGGTCCCAGCAGCCTCTCGCTGGTTGAAATAGCCTTCTGACAGAGCAGCTCAATAATCTATATAGGATTAAAGAGATATACACAGAAAAGTGACCTACAAATATTACACTAAAAAGACTTGTAAATGTATAATTGTAAAGATATATGTATTTGTTCTTGTTTTTGAGGTGGACTCACCCATCCTTTGAGAGGGGCCCACGTTGAAACACGGGTACACAAGTCCCGCAAGATCCGAATCACGATGACACACGACTCAAGCCCGGACACTTTAGCCTGTTAACCCAACAAACAGCAAACCCATCAAGACTTTACCATGCATCTTCAAAGAACTTCTAGATGCTTTTTAGAGGACGTTTTGTATGAAGCAGATCAATCTGGCCAAATTATAGGTTCTGACCAATAACGACCAAATTGCAACCTGGGAAAGATACATCTGACATTTAAACGAAAACAGGTTATGCGCAATTCAGTTTAAAGCATTTATAGACGTTTCAAAATTCAAACAGCCTTAAAAAGCATTTCTCAGAGAAGCTCAATGTGCAAATATGTATTTTCCCCAGGTCAAAGGTCAGATTAAGTTACAAGTCGACTTTTAGACAAATAAAGACGGGATGCAAACCTGGAACCACTTGGCCTGGCGGAGAGACGCCAGAGAAGCCAGGCATTTCTGCCTGTCCAGAGCGTCCTGCGGAGAGCTTTCCGCGCACGGTTCTAGTGACGAATGGAGTAAGAAGACAAGGTACAGTTTGACCAAGGGGGGTTCTGTCATCTGGCCAGGGGGCAGACGCAGTGTTCCCATGCCCACAAGCAAGAGGAAGAGGGGGAACTGTTCGGGAAGTGATCTAAGACAAAGCTTAGTCTGTTTGAACAGTGATTAATCTTCTTTAAATTACTCTACTTCTATAGACATTTCACCCTACTCTTCTGTAGGCCAACTGCGCCCCCCCTTCCGAGACAGAGAGTTTCCAGTTGGTCAAAAGTCCAGCGCCCCTAAAATTGACAAACTAGAAGGCTTGGTTGAGAAAGTCAATTTGCAACCACAGGCAACAAAAGCAATACCTTAATTTAAATGAAATAGGTTGTGTACAGGGTAAATACTGCAGCAAAATACAAGTGAAATCTGTTCTAGATGAACAGATTACTCCTTAAGCACAAAAACAAATGTTACATAAAATTAAGCTAAATGTAATGATCGGAAACAGTTAAAAAATAAACTCTTATCATTGTACAAAAAAATAAGCATAATAACAAGCACATCGTAAAATACAAGTCTAGTGGTTAATTTTTGCTGCAATGCAAACCCTTCGTATCGCTTTAGAGGTGACGTTCGGAAATTTCAACGTTCAACAGTAAAATGCCGAACAATAGCGAAGACAATACTTGCAACATTTAAAATGCTGAAAGCACCCAGTATTTGGCTCAGAAGGAACCACCACTCATTTGATGCAGCAGGATTTTTATTTTCACTCCTCCGATGTACTGAAGGTCGTTTAGGTCCGAAAATGAAAAAGAGTGAGATCATACCTCCAGATGCCTCTTTTTCAACCTGCTCCCTGACCACGGGTGAGGTCAGATGGATGCTCAGTTTCAGACTGGGCTCCGTCGGGCTAGTAACAATAATAGCAGCATCTTGGATAGATGGAGTGATGACGTATTTCTCCTCAGTAACATCCTTTCATTAAGAAAAGCAAGAGGAGAAACTGCATGTCAGTTTAGTTTTTCATTAATATTGGCTGGCAAATAATGACCTGTCTTGCATGGAATCTGCAGCCACAAAATCTCATGAGGACACAAAAGGTTCTATACGTATAGTAGCATTCAAAAGTTAGGGGTTTGTAAAAATGCTTATGTTTTTGAAAGAAGTCTCTCACCAAGGCTGAATTTATTTGATACAGTAACAGTAATACTGTGAAACATGTTTTACAATTTAAAATAAGTGTTCAATTTTGATACATTTCGAAATGCAATTTATTTCTGTGATGGCAAAGCTGAATTTCATAGACCTTAGGTCAGGTTAGATGCCATATTGAATTTATATGAAAACAATGCTGTCAGGGATAGACTGACAGTCTTTACAATGTACACACTGTATAAATTTCATAGTATACTTTATAAAGCTTCTGTCTACCAAAAGCTTTATTTCTGAAAGATGTTGTGTCAACAGAACAATCTGTATGTTCATAAACACACATACACTGCACTTCTATCCCTCACAGCCTCGTTGTCATTTGTCAAAAATGTAAAATTGCACTACCCTGACTAAGGTCTATTACCCCAGGTTTCAGTGTCAAATAATCCCTCAAATTATTCTAATATGCTGATTTGGCACTAAAGTTTCTTATCGCTATCAGTATTGAAACTGGTCATTCCAGTTGTGCTACATAACATTTTTGTGGAAGCTTTGCTGATGAACAAAGTTCAAAACATTTGAAATATACATTTTGCAATATTATAAATGTCTTACTGTCCCTGGATCAATTTAAATGCATCCTTGTTTGACCCAAACTTTTCAGTAGTCTATTTGTTTATTGGAAACATTAGCCAATTTTATAATGCTTTCAAATACCAATAAACTATAGTGTTCTCATCTCTCTTGAACTTTTTACTAAATTAAAATACATTCTGCATAAAGATGCCAAGTCTCCTGCTTCATGCGTTTCGCAAAACAACCCAGCTGTTTGCATTTGCATACATTTGCATTATGCTTATGTTTCATGAATGAAGCCCAATCAATGAGAAAAGCAAGTATCAAAACTAGGGATGCACCAAAATGAAAATTCTTGGCCGAAGCTGAACAAAATGAAACACTGGGTCAAAGGCCGAATACCGAACATGGTTTTTCACATTTTCCCCCCATGTAGGCCTATTTTGCCCATTTTTTTCCACCATTGCATAAATTAAATAGTCAAAATGTACTTTTTACAGTTTTGTCTAGCTTTTCAAAGAAAAAATCAATTACAAAGCAACAATTTTAAAAATATTTACTTAACACTGAACAATTTTTAACATTCTAGCAGACACTGTACCAACAAAGCACAATTTAACTTAAAAATAATAAGTTGGTAAAAATATTTTTTGCCCATTTTTGAGACCCCCTTCTTGAATCAGTTATGTCTTTTTACTGTACAAATAAATGCAGCCTTGCTGAGCAGAAGAGACAACTTTCAAAAACATAAAAAATTGTACCGACCCCAAACTTTTGAACAGTGTGTGAGAGTGACATGTATTAATAGAGCTGTTGTAATTATTCTCATTATTGTCTTACTTCTATTTTATTTTGAAAATGCATAAAAATTTTACTGAGCAGCAGATGAGTAACAGTTTCAGCGCAGATTTTCCTCACACTATGGACTTTGAACCTTGTCCCTGGCTAACAAGCAGATAGCGCCGCAAGCTCGTGCAGCGCTGTTTGAATGTCATGTCATTGTTCGGTACAATTTATTCAGTCTTTTCGCTTATCCGGTTAATTTCAGTTGCCGAACATTCGGTGCATCCCTAATCAACTTTCTATAATACAAATTAATAATAAAAAAGGGTGAGAAAAACCTTTATGAATTCTGAGATTTTTCCAGAGATCAGCCTGAGCAGAGAACTGGTAGGCACATCCCTGGAGAGCAGCACCAACTCTAACTCCAAGTCATCTTTCAGCAGGAGTCCTTTAGCCACCAGGCCCACTCTCAAAACACCACGCAATTTACTTTGAGGTGAAGCACTGCAGAGAGAACAGCACAGACTCTGAGCATGAGGTTATACTTCCACCGAAACTGTAATATAAATTACCCAGTGACTGCTTAAACATAAAACAAAATGCTCAGTTTTAAAAATCTAAATACATTAGTGCAGTTGACTTCCCTAACCAACGCCCATACCTTACAGCATCAGCGGCACTACCCTCTTTCTCATTTAACCATTCAGAGACAGACTTCAGGGCACGCTCCACATTAGACACCATGCCCTGCACAGCATCCAGCTGCTCTGCTGATGGGTACACAGTTGTGTGCTTGGCCTTTACATAGCGATCCTCATTCACAAACGTTCGCTGAGGCGGTGGCCTCATTGGCGGAAGCTGTAGAGTAAAAGAAGAGTTGAATTTATGACACCTGATTCAAAACATTGCCTTTGCAGATTGCATTTCCTCTGTTCATGTGTTCTCATCACGGTCTTCCGTTATTTTAGGCAAACAATGATGGGTACAACAAACATATAGACCCTTTTCACAGTGACGTCAGCTAACTTCCGCTTTCCCACAAAGCAGTGTATCTGTACTTCCGTTATACCTTTACACCGGAGACTTCTCGGGAAAATGTGGGAAAAACTTGAAATATGAAAGGCGTTAGTTAAGAGTTAATACTAATAATGTTAATGTAGCCTACTTATAGTTGGGTTCTTTTGTGAAAGTTTTTCTGCATCTGCTTTAGATGGGTGGCTTGCTTGCTTTCAGATTTGTATGGAACGATTATGTGTCCACACAAATTACATACTTGAAACCTTTTCACTTGTTATTTCGTTTTTTGTCATTCCTTGGATAATTTGAGTACACTGTGTAAATTAAATTCCCCGTATAGTTCGGCAATAAAAAGACAAACAACGTGATTTAGTTTTTATTTACTATGGGAAAATGACATGGACACAAGTCATATTTTTTATATTAAATCTTTTTACTACATGGCAAGTTTCACATCCATAAAGGCAAGTGGTCTGAAAAGAAACTCATTATCCAGTTAAAATGGCTTAATACTGAAACAATACAAAAAGGATTGCCGCGTAGTTCTACAGAACTTTGGACTTCTACAATTACTTAAAGAGCAGGTCATATGGTATCTAGGGGGCGAGGTTGAATCCAGATCCAACTCCTCCCACCTTACATATACCTAAACCTACCCGTCTCCACCCCCTAATCCCTAAACCAACCCATCTCCACCCCTAAACCTACCATCTCCACCCCCTAGATGTGGATCCAACCCCACCCCCTGGATCTTTGTTCTGCAGTGAGGAGCTACTGCTTCATCCGGCGGCAGCGCTGTATGGGACTTGCTCGGGAAGAATGTCTCCAAAGAAGTGTGTTTTTGGTTGTAAGGGAAAGATAACTTTGTTCAGCTTCCTAAAGAACCCAGCGTTATGTAAACAGTGGATACAGTTTGTTTTTCCGGGGCAGCTATGGAGTTTCACGTGTGTTTTTTGACGAACGTTTTATAAACAAGGCCCAGTTCGACGCTGGATTTGCACATCGTTTGATACTGAAAGATGGAGCGGTCCCAGCTATAAAAGATCTTGGTCATGATTCAGAACTGCAGACGGTAAGTGAAACGGCATCAAATGTCTGTTTTGTTGGCATTCCGCGCCCAAGTGCTACGGCACTCTTTAGCTCTGCCCACGGCACGCCTCCAGGAGCTCGGCTTTTTCCAGAGAGAATTGTAAAGCTATATTTTTCTTTTATAAATATGATAAAACTAAAGACTGTTTTGAGGTATAAAGGATGCGTAAAAACCTAAAAAAAACTCCCTATAGGTACTCAGATTAACATTAGATTAGGGTTGAAACTGTTGTGTTAATGCCCCCTTTTAACTGACCGCATAGTCACAGAATAAGCAGCGGCCAATGAACCATAAATATAACAAACAAATGTCATAACTTATTAAAACATTTCATACTATTATAGATATTATTTACATATAATTGTATACCATTTTATTTTATAGTATTTATTGACGAGTCGGCTGCGGTGCGGCCAACTGAATGCGCTTCTTCTCTGCCGCTCACTGCACAGAACAGACGCCGAGAGAGGTGACACTTCTCCGGGAAAGTCAGACCTCGCGTTCGCAGGACAGCACTGGCGAAATCTTCCAACTGAACCATAGCTAAGGTTTATCCAAAAAAGTCGCTAGGTTTGTCAGTATGAATATTCTATGGAAAAAAAAGCCGCTAAACTGTGCTAAGTCCCTCGTGTGTGCGTGAGACGCTGGAGCTGATGGCAGGGGCGGTGGATATTTGTGGCGGTCAATGTGGATATTGTGGATGAGTTCTTCTGTGTCATCACGTTCTATTAGTTTTACAGCTTCAGTTTTGGAACTTTCACGCTTAGTAACACATACAGCTGTTCCCTCACCACAGCGCAACAGTGAAAAGGGACCCCTTTCAAACAGTGTCGCGTTCCGAACGTTGTTTAAGCGACATACACCGGTATTGCGGTATTTTAAAAATTCATATCATAACAAAAATAAACAACACCGGTATTCGTAAAATGAACCGTTATACCACCCAGCACTAACAGAGAGTGAGAACACAAGGACGCAAGATCGCTGTGATGGTCCTCACTGCAGAACACAAGATCCAGGGGGCGTGGTTGGATCCAGATCCAACTCCTCCCACCTTATACGTAGGGCTGCACGATAAATCGCATGCGGTATTTAACGCGCATCTTATCAGTAAAGCCGGTTCTGTCATCAGCGGTAAATCTCCATCACCTGCGGGCTTTCACACTGAGCAGCATTAACTACACAGAGCCGTTGTTCACTGACGAGCTGTGCAAAAAAATCGCGCAAATATGAATGTGGTTTTGCGCAGCTTGTCATTGAACAACGGCTCTGTGTAGTTAATGCTGGTCAATGTGAAAGCACGCACGTGATGGAAATTTACAGCTGATTACAGAACCGGCTTTACTGGCAAGATGCGCGTTAAATATCGCCGGCGATTTATCGTGCAGCCCTACCACCTTACATATACCTAAACCTACCATCTCCACCCCATTGATGTGGATCCAACCCCTCCCCCTGGATTTTTGTTCTGTAGTGAGGGGCTACTGAGATCGCTGAAGAACGCATATTGAGAAACGGCCTCTGTTCGTATTTCGCGGACAGGCGGGGATTATGCAAATGTGTTACCCAGTGACGTATACCGGTAACAGGCAAAAGACTCAAAAATAGACTCGTTTAGGCGATTCAGAACCGACTCTCTTTTGATCTTTATTTATCATGCACTTTTTTGATTAACAACTTTGCAGACTGTTTACATTTAAGGATAGCTACATTATAAACTGCAAAAGAGATATTTTTCAAAAACCCATATGACCTGCTCTTTAAATTCCTCCATTCTATTTTGCTTTAACTACATGTATACCGTGTTTTTACTTTGTGATTTATTATTGATTAATATGATCAATCGTATTTTATTTTCGTTATAGGCTATATGCAATGTGATCTTTAAAAACAGCTATGACCTGCGTTTTATATTTATTTACAAAAATGCTGGCATCTGTTTTTAACTGGAAAAAGTTTTTTTAAATATATTATATTTATTTCTGAATTACATTAAATAATAAAACGGAAAATTATAGACCCCATTTTATTGATATTTAAATAGTACAAACTTGTTTCATTGAACTATTCTTTAACATATAGGCGCTGTATTAAGCAGGACATAAATTACTGAATGAAAAGGCTTTCTGTTACCACATGTAAATGTCTAAAACGTTTGTTTATTTGATAAATATATCTAACCAACTTCATCTAACTGCAATAAAGACAGCAAACAGTGCGCGAGAGTCGCGGGAATCAGTGACTGCAGTGCTCTGTTTTCAACTCCTGCCTCGACTTCAAGCGGCAAATCTCGCTGATCGGTATTCGGTAAGTTCGTTTGAGATGCCAGATGTCTCTCCCTGAATGAGGACGAGAATAGACAGCAGCAGTCATCCTCTAATAATCGTATTTGTGGCAGTTGCAAGCGTCTTGTGAACTCCTGCTGGACGATAGCGCTTTAGCTAGCTGGCCGGAAGTAAGATACCTGCTATCAGCGTCAGAACGGAAGTTACGTGACGTCATGTGAAAAGGGCCTATTAGCATTTTAACTATAAAATAACATGAGTACTAGTCTCCCAGAGAGAGAAGGGAGAACAAGAAAACAATTTGCATTGTAAATTTAACATATAATCAGAGTAAACATACGTCCCTGGGTGCAGATTCTTCCTCTTCCCACTTCCCTGAATCACAACGTATTGGTTGTACTGCCTGGGTCTTCTTTCTACACAAGCAGTCATACCAATACGCAACTCTTCATACCTGCAACGGAATTTTAGTTTCATTACATCTTTATATACCAGACATGCCCAAACCAGGGCCCGTGGGCCAAAGTTGGCCTTTGATGACTTTTGATTTGGCCCTCAATGTACATATTACCAATAGTGAGGGAAAAATAGGGGGGGCATGCCATTTTTGTTAACATTTTTAAAGTTCCATTGAAATGTAAAACATTGAATTTGATTAAAAAAATAATTTACAATGAAAAAAATTAGTGCTGGGCAATGATTATATACACATTAATATACACACATATATACAGTGGGTAAGGTAAGTATTCAGACCCCCTTAAATTTTTCACTTTTTGTTATATTGCTGCCATTTGCTAAAATCATTTAAGTAACTTTTTTTTCCTCAATGTACACACAGCACCCCTTATTGACAGAAAACACGAAATTGTTGACATTTTTGCAGATTTATTAAAAAAGAACAACTGAAATTTCACATGGTCCTAAGTATTCAGACCCTTTGTTCAGTATTTAGTATAAGCACCCTTTTGATCTAATACAGCCATGATTCTTTTTTGGGAAAGATGCAACAAGTTTTTTCACACCTGGATTTGGGGATCCTTGCAGATCCTCTCCAGTTCTGTCCGGTTGGATGGTAAATGTTGGTGGACAGCTATTTTTAGGTCTCTCCAGAGATGCTCAATTGGGTTTAAGTCAGGGCTCTGGCTGGGCCATTCAAGAACAGTCACAGAGTTGTTGTGAAGCCACTCCTTCATTATTTAGCTGTGTGCTTAGGGTCATTGTATTGTTGGAAGGTAAACCTTCGGCCCAGTCTGAGGTCCTGAGCACTCTGGAGAAGGTTTTCATCCAGGATATCCCTGTACTTGGCCTCTACATCTTTCCCTCGATTGCAACCAGTCGTCCTGTCCCTGCAGCTGAAAAACTCCCCCACAGCATGATGCTGCCACCACATGCTTCACTGTTGGGACTGTATTGGACAGGTGATGAGCAGTGCCTGGTTTTCTCCACACATATCGCTTAGAACTTTTTGGCCTTAATTCTATCTTGGTCTCATCAGACCAGAGAATCTTATTTCTCACCATCTTGGAGTCCTTCAGGTGTTTTTTTAGCAAACTCCATGCGGTCTTTCATGTGTCTTGCACTGAGGAGATTTGCCATAAAGCCCCGACTGGTGGAGGCTGCAGTGATGGCTGACTTTCTACAACTTTCTCCCATCTCCCCGACTGCATCTCTGGAGCTCAGCACAGTGATCTTTGGGTTCTTCTTTACCTCTCTCACCAAGGCTCTTCTCCCCCGATAGCTCAGTTTTGCCGGACCGCCAGCTCTAGGAAGGGTTCTGGTCGTCCCAAAGGTCTTCCATTTAAGGATTATGGAGGCCACTGTGCTCTTAGGAACCTTAAGTGCAGCAGAAATTTTTTTGTAACCTTGGCCAGCTCTTTGCCTTGCCAATTCTGTCTCTGAGCTCTTCAGGCAGTTCCTTTGACCTCATGATTCTCATTTGCTCTGACATGCACTGTTAGCTGTAAGGTCTTATATAGACAGGTTGTTGGCTTTCCTAATCAAGTCCAATCAGTATAATCACACACAGCTGGACTCAAATGAAGGCGTAAAACCATCTCAAGGATGATCAGAAGAAATGTACAGCACCTGAGTTAAATATATGAGTGTCACAGCTAAGGTTCTGAATACTTAGGACCATGTGATATTCAGTTTTTCTTTTTTAATAAATCTGCAAAAATGTCAACAATTCTGTTTTTTTCTGTCAATATGGTGTGCTGTGTGTATATTAATGAGGAAAAAAATTTAACTTAATTTATTTTAGCAAATGGCTGCAATATAACCAAGAGTGAAAAATTTAAGGGGGTCTGACATCTTTCCGTACCCACTGTATATATATATAATATATGTGTGTGTACTGTGTATATCTATTGTGTGTATGCATGTAGTATGTATGTATGTAATGTAATAGAGATATATATCGATAATTATTCTATATATATATATATAAATATATATAAACAAATGTTTTTTCTTAAAGATATACATTTGTATTTATATATACATGAATATACACAGTACACACACACATATCACAAGACAAACATTTATTTTGGATGCGATTAATCGTGCTAGCCCACCACTAAATTTTTTTTCTTTAATACATTGTAATATACAGTAATATAGTTGGATATAATGCAACATTACTTTTTGTTATGCCCCTTCCATTTATGCCCCGCAGCTTATTCCAACGTAGACAGAAATTCACTCAAAAGTACTGTATTTAAAGAGGGTCCCAGTCTTTTAATAATTAAATTTCCAAGACATTTATCCATGAAACTTGGGTAAAAAAAAAAAGGTATAATAGAACCAGCATAAAAATAAATGTCTAGCCTTTTTCTCCCCAATTCACTATAATAATAAAAACACATTTATAAAAATTATAATATGAACGATTTTGAGATTTCTTTTTCCAAGCCTTGAAAAATCACAATTATAACATTTTCTACATACAGGATTTCCTCATGGCCATGGGAGACCTGTTTAGAGCATTCCCAACATCACATCTGTGAAGTATGAGGCGCTTTACCGGTCGTAGTCCTGCGGGTGCAGGCGGTACCCCTCCTGCATCATATTATCCCAGTGCAGCAGCTCCTCGTAGGCCTGGTGCTCGTCCCAAGCAGGTGGTGGTCGAGGAGGAAGAGGTCCTTCCCTCCGCCTCGGAAAACTCCCCATTTGATCCATTTTCTTCAAACAATCACCTGAAACTTACGCAAGCCGCACAACGTTCATAGTAAATAAAGGATTCAAACAGAAAACCCCATCAAAACACTCATGGAGTTATCAAGTTAACAAGCCAGACACTTAATGGTTCCCGCTGGACTTCTTATTAAAACTGAAACTTCATAAAACTGCAAAAATGAGACACATTTTCAAAATAAAGCATCTATCGCGTCTGTACAAAACATCTGATATCGGCGAAGCACGCCAGCACGCGCACGGCGAGGCGTTTGAATAACCGATTTAGGCGAAAACAACGATTCATATTTACCAGCACAGCTGCTAGTACAACCAAAATGTGCAGACGTCTTTAAGATCGCGTGTCCATGTGTATATTTGCATAGCTAAACAAATTTGTGGTACTCACCATTCACTCAGTTTACTCAATGGATGGAAGCGTAAAAAGCTCCACTTCCGGGCCATGCACTGACCCCGCAGCGCATGCGCACTCAAATTTCGCCTCGCCTAGCGGAGACATGAGGAACTCCATTTATTGTGGACAATTTTTTTTACACCTTGTAAAAAGAATGCACACACACACACACCCTGCAGAAACGATTCATTGGTCATTCCTATTATGCAGTGCATTTCATGTGTATTATTTTTTATGTTTTGTTTGGGGTAGGTTGTCACATTATTATTCAAATTAGTCAATTACAATTACTATACAATGGTCTGGTAGGCTACTATGTTCCATTTTGGCAGTTTTGAACTGTTTTGTGCATACAGTCTTGTATTAAACTATTTAATGACAGCTTACCTCGTACATTACAACATGTTGAATAGGTCTTGAATAACAAATTACAATGATTAACCAGTGATCATTAATAGTACTGCCTGGGAATCATTATTCTGGCTTTTGGAATATTCTGTTTGTTTATAAGTTAGAGCTTGGTTTATTGAGCTTCATGCATCAAATTAGGTAGCCACAGAAATAACAATAAGCTTGCTTTGTTTTATTATAATGCTTTTCAATGTAAAATAACAACATTAAAAGCCTCCAGAAAATTGGAGGGATAAATAAAACATACAATAATATGAACATTATTATTCACATGAGCATTTTTGCACAATAACATATATGCAAGACAAACATAAAGGAAAACTCTCTTATCCCTTCTGTGAGGGGAAATAATGCTCACCACATAAAATATGAGTTTACCTCACAGTTAATATATTGTTGATGATCATGCTGTACAAAATCTGATTAGGTGAACAATTCTTTTCAGTAAAACAAAGATTAAAATGTTTTTTGTGCCTCTTGTTACTGTCATGTCGGTTTTCATGCCCAGGGCCGTCATCATGTGGAACAACTAGGGACACATAAAAACACTGTCCCAGACCTAAAGCTTCAACACTGGCTGAATTAATGCTTCAATTACTATCACCAGTGTATTTTCTGTATTGAGGGCCCAAGACAGCAAATAGCTAATTGCATGAAAGTTTCCAGCCAAATCCTTATTATTAAGTGTTTTACATGGAGTAATAGGAATGTTCATCTCATGCTTTATTTATCTTTGTGCAAATTTGCTAAAATAAATACATTCTTAACATATCGAGTGCAGTGCATGCTGTAATAAAGGGGCCTAGTGAGATCCTCTGGGGTAGAGCTGACTGACACGGAGTAGGCCTCCTGTTGTTATTGATGCACACTCAGATTCAGACTCTACTGACAGGATTCTTCTCAGAGCTGGGGAAGGAATGGATCTCCCAGCAGCGAAAAGTGCTTTCCTTAAAGTCTGTTGGACGTTTGGTAATGAAGTAAATCTTTTGGAGGACGGAACGACGAAGAAGAATGTAGACCCATGGGTCCAGTATCTGGTTCCAGGATGCTATCCGCACCCCCATTATCATTAGGGTCTTAAAGGTGGCAAGGTCATCTCCAATAGAGCCCTCGTATGACTGTTTCACTGTAATTAGGCCAACAATCTAAAGTTAAGAGACAAAGACAAAACACCATAAGGATTATGACAAAATATCCATGCAGGTCTAAGAAATCCACAGTCCAGTCTATTAAAATATGAGGTGCTTTCCAGTTCATGTACTTATACTATTCTATGTCATTTTGTTATGAACTATGCCCAAAAAAGCTGAGATTTATACCTTGAGTTTGATACCTTAAGTTATGTGCTTCATTTAAATAATAATAATAATAATAACAGTAAAATTTAGACACTGAAAGCTGTTTCTGCCTCAGAGAAAAAAATTTAAAGTAATCATAAGATAAATTTAAAAATAAGAAATATAAAATATAAATAAATATAAAAATCACAATGTGACATGCAAAGTTGCAGGTTATATATAAAATTGCAATTAGCTTTGTAATTTTGTTTACTCTGGCATAAATGGGCTTCTATTCAATTGTTTAAACTTTTCATTTATATGGAGAACCGCATTGTCCACAGATTCAAACCTTCCTCAAAAGTGCTCAAGTTGCTGGAAATGCACAAAATAGGTCACAGAAACCATTACTTTGTGGCTACTTGAGATGGTTTCTTTTCTTCTTGTTTTAAGCACGTTTGCATGGCAGAAAAAGCACTTGGTTGCCAAAGTCTTGTCACGTTTTTTCAAGAATATCAGGGCAACCGTTTCAAAGACTGTCAACATAAAAACGCAAACAATCTGAGTGAAAATGTGGTCAATTAGCCTACTCTATTAATTAACCAAACTTGTCTACTAAAGATCTACACTCTTAAAAATAAAGGTGCTTCAAAAGGTTCTTCAAGCGATGCCATAGAAGAACCATTTTTGGTTCCACAAAGAACCATTCAGTCAAATGTTCTTTAAAGAACCATCTCTTTCTTACCTTTTTGTAATCTGAAGAACCTTCTTTCGCCACAAAGAACCTTTTGTGAAACAGAAAGGTTCTTCAGATGTTAAAGGTTCTTTATGGAACCATTTAGACAAAAAGGTTCTTCTATGGCATCGTGAAGCACCTTTATTTTTAAGAGTGTACTTCCTATATAGTCTTTACTTACGTTTATTAGTTTACATACATGTATGTTCCTATATGCATATGTGCCATATTTAAATTATCTGTACCTACAATTTATATTTTGTGCTTGGTTTTCACTGATTTTAACTACAGTGTGTTATTTAGTGAGCTTTCTTTACTTATTTCTTTCAAGACAGTTTTCATGTTTGTAGTGGTTTTATGGCTTTACTATTATGCCAGCATATATAGGGCCAATTTTCATGATGGAGCTACTAAACCCATTGCTAATACTCACCAGAAGAGGGCTCCAGCAGATACAAGATGTGACCATTATGCCTACAAGTTGCACCACCATCTCAATATCATGGGATCTAGCTGATCGACGGTTACAGGGTTTCTTTCGTATCCTCGCTAACACTAGCGTCAGTCCACTTATGGTGTTACACACCAAAGCAACAGCAAGGGATGTCAACCCCAGTCCTGAGAACAACATAACAAAGGCCACGTCTGCCTTCTCTGTGTCCTCCAGCACTTTAATAAAACACCAGGTTCCAGGATACTGGTAGGTATATGAACCCAGCTGAAAGCAGGGCAGAAGAGCAACACAAAGAGCTGCTAACCAGATAACAGAAAGTGAGAGCTTAGTCCTTGTGGTTGTAACCAGCGAAGCATGGAGCAGTGGCTTGGTCACCCCTAAACACCTCTCAGCTGCCATGGCGCAACCAAGAAAGAGCGGACACAGTCCGAAAAACACCATGCTGCCTCCTAGAAACTGGCATAATGGGTCCGCCCGGTTGTATTCTTCAGAGGGTACACCTCCAGAGAGATACAGCCTCATAACTATTGAACCAGGTATGACATGCCCCACAAAGTCTGTGGCCACCAAAGAGCTGGCGAACAGGAGAAATGCCTTGGATCGTCGACGTAGGCGGGCGTAAGCGTTTGCCAGGATGAGTAAAGCCACAATGTTAGACAGGATCCCCAGGGTCATCGAGAGCATCGCAGCTATAGGGCCACTCAGGATCGCTCTCTCCGAGGTGACATTCTCGGATTCGGCAAGTGATGGAGAGGTCGGCTGTCCTTCCCATTGACTGTCATTGGAAAATGGGCTGAGTGGCGCAGCATCTGATGAATTGCAGTGATGCATGGCTAACTCAGAGGAGTGTTTGGGTGCGGGGCTCCCATCTTCATGTAGAGCTGCTGATAGGATGGAGAAATATGTCTTAGAACAGATCATTTGAAAGACACCAAGAAATCAAAATGAGTAGTGTAGCCATTAAGTGCATTTTAAAAGGTACAACTTTTTTTGCTTACTGAATACTTTATCATTTTTAAAAATACAGAGCATAAATATATAAAAAAAATGTATGTGTGATTGTCACATCACATAGCATGTTTAATGTAGCGAGTGCCGTCTATTAATAATCTTTGAAATAAACACTGTAATTTTGCATTTTTGAACCAATTTCTTATGTAATTTGGTCACGCCAATCAATTAATGTGTCAAGAAAGAGATAACTTTCAGTAAATGTAGTATGTCTTTTTTTTTTTACAGATCATCCACATACAGTGAACAGTAGCTATATGTGCAGTACTATAATGCAGCAAAAAAGTTTGTACGTTTTTACAGAAAAATACTCAAATGTATCCTACATTCTTGTGTTACATTTTCTGTTTTATGGACAGGAAAAAATAGTTTTAGAAGATTATTGGAGTACATTTGCCAAGAAAATCCTCGGTCTTTCTGCTTCAAAAATTCACATTTAATTCAATGTGTTACTTGCCGCTTCTTTGTAAACATTTGTGAAATTTACCAGCAATTTCTGAGTGAAAATGTTTTCGACACTATTTTTTTTAAGTGTACAGTGATAATGTTTCTTTTCTATACCACCTACATTATTATGGTGGTGTTCGGTATTTTGAGTTTAATATATTAACATTATATCACTTAATGAAATAAATATCTTGCAATCCTGTAATGATTTTATTTTTAAATGGTGAATTCCTGAAACCATGGCTGGCCAAATGTACTATAAATTTATTGGTATATTTTTATTTCATTGACCATTTTAAAAAGCACCCCCACCCAAACTTCCTGCACAAACAGGAAATGTATCATTATCCCAAGTAATTTCATGCAGTCTTTAAAACATACAAACATGTGCAACTATTTTAGATTTAGTCTCAGAATGCTAAATCTGTTTGCCATACAATCACATTGCCAACTAAAAAAATTAAATACAAATAAAAAATAGGGAAAATCTATTCAGGGCCACGCCAAACATTACAGCTGAGAGAAACATGTTCTGACAAGAGGCTACTGACAGCCACAAATCGTTTAAAAACATTCCTCAAGGTTCATTCGCCTGCATTTGACCCCTCAATGTAATGCTTTCGTCCTGGAGTCAACATCTCCCCTGAAGAATGCTACAGTGAGTCATTTTATAGTGAGGCATATTTAGCTGGTTGCATGGATGCATTTAAAAGCACTGATCCAGAAAATATATAAATTGCATGTTACAACAAAGTTGGGTTCCTGTGACACAGCATCCACTTACAACTTAGCAAATACCAATACAACTGCTTACCGTCATTAACGAATATCCATTGCGATTAAAGCATCATGTCAAAAAAACAAAACAAGATTGCCTGCGTGCGTAAAAGTTCAACTTTTTTATGTGATATTTTGTAAACAAAAGAAAATAAATCATAAACAAAAGTAAATGTTACTTTTAACTAAAGAAAAATTGAATACATACTACAGTTAAAAATGAAATTATGTATTATAACTGGTGAATGTAGCCTACAAGAAAAATGGTGCATCGTCATATCCATATATTCCATACGAGCGTCTGGTCATCTTTACTAAAAGAAAAAGGTAATCGAGAGGTTAAAAAAAACAGTTCCCCATAAGAGGATAATAAGTCGTTTTAAATGAAGAAATGCAGATGAATAGATTCGTAGTTTCACGGCAGACGCGCGCGCTCAGAGCAACCGCTTCAGTACAGTGTGTTTCTGACGGAAACATGCGGGTGACTAAATAACCCCTCCCTGATGAAGCTCACTGCTCTTAGGTGAGTGTGAATCACTCTTACCACCGGCCTGAGAGCTGCATTTCTCTGATATAAAGATGCTGCTGTTATTTAAAGCCTCATTTTTAAGAAAACGGGTTAACCGGAAGGAAAAAAGCGTAAGCAAGCCATTTATATTACAAACTAACCAGTGTTGGGGGTAACGCATTACAAGTAACGCGAGTTACGTAATCAGATTACTTTTTTCCAAGTAACTAGTAACGTAACGCATTACTTTTTAATTTACAAGAAAATATCTGAGTTGCTTTTTCAAAAAAGTAACGCCAGTTACTTTGTTTTCCCATTTATTGATTGAAAGCTCTCCTGTCCCCATGTTGCGAGTAAGATGTTACTTTAGCATTCATTCATCTCACCCACTCACAAAAAAAATTCTGATTTAGTTTTCCTCAAAATTAATAAAACCAGTTAAAAGCAACTCAGAATGTGACTCAAAGCTGCAATAATTAAATATGTTAAATATTACAAATATCCTTTATGCATTTAATCCCATTGACTTGCTGCTGACCTTCAGTGATCCAATTCAACCATACCTAATAAGCAAACATTACACAAGATAAACTAATATTTCTTCTTCTTTTTTTTATTGCTGAAGAGTGTTGAACTTTCTTCTTCTGTGTTCTATTGTACAGACGTGAATTTGCATTCCCTTCAGCCTGAGGCTTTTGGTGGGAAAGGGCTTTTATATTTGCCAAAAATAGAACTTTTTATATTAAAAGCCCAGCCCAGATTTAAAAAGTAACGCAAAAGTAACGTAACGCGTTACTTTCAATAAAAAGTAACTAAGTACCGTAATTAGTTACTTTTTTAGGAAGTAACGCAATATTGTAATGCATTACTTTTAAAAGTAACTTTCCCCAACACTGAAACTAACACATTACGTTTGAGCAACTGCCTACAGTAATGACAGGTATTCATGCATTAAATACTAATCCAGTCATTCTTATGATAAAGACAGATACCTGATTCAGCATTTGCGATTTCGTTTTCGTTTTTCCCTGCTCTCTAAGGTCTGACCTTGAACGTACTATCTAATGTTCCACTAAACCAGATTTTTGTAGATTGAAGACAGGTGTCTGTGTTTGCTTAAAAAAAATTTCAACCTGGCAAACTAGAGTGGCTCCACACTTGTGGTTTGGATTCAGACTAACAGCAATATTTTTACATGGTGATATTAAAGAAGGCAAGAGAAAAACATGATGTTGACCACAGCGGTGATATGGCTGTTTAAAGCAATGATTTCTTCTCAAAGACTGAACAGCTTATGTATATATTGACTGGATTTTAATATGCATTGAATTGTTTTAAGATACATAGTAACAATATGGTTTAATTAGGCCTAAACCAAAACTCTCTATATGACATGCACGAGGAATTGTAATGTGAAGTAAAAGGGAAAGTTGCTGGTTGTCACACAGGCTATTTCTTAATAAATACAAGGTTTTGAAAATGGGTGCTTCCTCTTTCAACACTTAGTTCAACAACGTAGTTCAGTTATTGTTTAATTACAATATATTTTTAGTGCATTCTGTCATGAACTAAAATTAGAGTATCATTCTCTCTGTCGCTATAGTTGTTGTTTAAACAAGTGACCACAGTTAAACCACATTACATTTAAACAAGATTTGGACTGGTCAGTTTAAAGGGGTCATAGGATGCTACATGCACTTTTACAAGTTGTTTGAACTGAAATGTGTGTTGGCAGTGTGTGTACACAACCACCCTAAAATGATACAAATCCACCCAGTGTTTTTAAAAAAAAATCTGGTTAAATGTTTTCCCCTTTCTCAAATCGAGCCGATCTCAGATGCCTGTCTTTGTGACGTCACACAGACAGGCCCCTCCCACGATAGTTTGATTGACAGCAGGGTTTCAGCACAGACTGGACTGGCGTCTTACCTTAGACCCGCCCTGATTGACTGTCATCAGTCCGCCATTGTTTCACCGCCGGAGCAGATGTAAACAAGAATGTCTCCTAAGCGATTGAGGTGTTCTGTTGTTGGATGTAATAATGAACATAGCAGTCCCCCGACATCTGAGCCGCTGAACTCGCAGTGGATTATTTGTTTCTGAAGGGAATGCGCCCCCGATCTACATAAATGCGTCTATGTTTGCGCGAATCATTCATGATCCAGCTTCACCTACAGAAGAAGTGTGTATAATGTTTTGTAATGAATCTTTGCAAATCGCCTTTCCTAATAATGTGCTAATTAGCAAGTTTCACGATGAATGCCGCTAAAGTAAACGGACTCTCTGAGAGCGGCTCGAAGAGAGGGGCGGGGTCAGCAGAGCTCATTAGCATTTAAAGGAACATGGACTAAAACGGTTTGCTGAAAACAGAGCTGATTTTGACAAGTTAAAAGGGTGTTTTTTTACACTACCATTGAGAAATTTTAACCAAACTATGTTACAGACTTTTCATTAAGACCCTAAAGAATCATATCAGCTTGTGGAAAATGGGTATCCTATGACCCCTTAACAATGTTCTCAGAACAAGGATATTTGTTCATAAATGACAGGTTTGGGCAAGTTGTCACATGCGTTTTAATAGTAAAAATGTCAATAATTGTTTTGTGCTGCGTAATCATTGTACTGTTGTTTACAGTACAATGAGGCACAAAGATGTTGCTGTCAAATGTCTGTTCCATGACCATGATCTATTTTTCTTGGAACAACAGAACAAAACACACACAAAAAAACTTTCAAAATAATTGGAAACCCCAGAACTAACCCCATACTCCCTGAATGCCATTGAATTTATGGAAAATTGCAAAACTGAGTGTATGATGAAGTGATTGAGGTGGAAACATTTGCCCCAGATAAGAAAAAAATATGACAAATTTAAACGAAAATAGCAGTTTCAAGCAAAATTGTTTTTAATCTTCTCTTTCAAGTAAGAGGACACTGGATAGCAAAAAATATTTACAGCCCAAAGACTTGATCGTGCTTGGAACTGACTGATGTCAAAATGGAGAATAGTGTCACGTATCAGTCACATCAATAAGTTAGAGAAGTTTTGAACCCCCCAGGTCTCTCTCATTATGTCATCAGCCAGGGGTTTAGCTTTTGAGAAGCTCAATATTAGACTATTGACACTGGAACCTTAACATGGACAGATGAAGTGTGTAATTTTTTTCTTTGTCATTTCAAAGACGGGGTGTTCAGAAATGTCAACCAGGAGTCGGGTGCTTGGCTACAGCAGGGATTTTCCATTTAGAGCACCATTCTCCCATTCATTTAATAATCTTGTGAATATAGCCATTTGGATTCTGTTTGATTTCAGTCTCCAAGACTAAGTCTAACAGTGACCAAAGTTTTACTTCTTTATTTATTTGACAAAAACCACATTCTGTTTCCGCTCTTCCCATATCCAACTGTGAAAACTGAATCTGCAAATTGAGGGCAGAATATGGTCTGAAAAGGGCACCAGTCAATCAAGGACTACAAGACACAAATGCATTAATGTTGGAAATCAAGGATGCGCTTAAAGATGTGTTTTAGAAGTATGGCATTGTGCAAGTTTCAAATGCATATTCATTTTATTTTTCATTGGGAATTTATTTTTTTACATTTCAAGGAATAGCTGGAATCATGGTTATTTTATCGTTAAATTACATTTTATACTGAGTTTAAAAAAATTATTGACTGCTGTCTATTAGTCACTAAAACACACACATTAGAACACATAATAGCCTTTATTTAATAACAATCTGCATTTTTAAAATTTGTCATACAGACTAAACACGCAGGCTTAATGTCCAGCACTATCGAAACTTGAATAAAAAAAAGTTATATTAAAGAAATAGTACAAAATAAAATTCTGTTATTATTTGACTTCCTTTATTTTATTTTATTTTGTAACACAAATGGAGCTATTTATAGAATGTCCAAGCTGCTCTTTTCCATACAATTAAAGTAAATGTCCACAGAAGTTTCATTTTTGGAGGTTTTTATTATTATTAAGTTTTAGTTCTTCTAGTGTTGTGTTAATAGTGTTAGACATTGTGTTAATAGTGTTGAATATCTGTTATCCAAGGCATAAAAACTTTATTATCTTTAACATGGTCAGCTTGCTGAGAATGAATAATCTTTGATAAAGTTTGACTGTAATAAAGTTCGACTGTGGAATGAGGGTGTAGGCCAAATGGTAAGATAATTTCTTAATAATAAACATGATAAAATTGCAGCCTGAAATGAAAATGTTTTGCAAAACTTTGAGACCGGATCGAGAGCAGGTTTGGTTTAGATCCCCAGAGCACTCAAAGGGCACAAGTCAGGAAAAGACAGTGGCTCCCAATTTTCCGAAGAGGTGGAACATTATTCGCTACTTGCCAGACGTTACAAATCAACCCAGATGCATAATTTTTCCCTCTGGCACAAGAAATAAAAACAGGTATTTATGCTGGCATGAACACGGACATACTGATCCAGAAGTGGATCTCTGTGGACTGGAATGTGAACTCTGTTGATCAGCGGGCAGTTATTCTTAACCGTTCTCAAGCAGCAGTTATAAGCTTTATGTAGTAGTCTGCATTGTAATAGGCTCATTTTGTTTTGCTACATTCTGCTTTTGGGTTTTCACTGATTGCTCATTTGTTTGCTCTAGATTGAGGAATTTTGGACAGGATCCCATTGGAGCTGAAACAAGATGCAAGGAATGAGCTGTGGGTGGAAGTTCTGCAGTCACAGGCTCTACAGGTTTGAAGTTATACGTCTGTTTTTATACGTCCTTCATTTCAATAAAGCGCTCAAGCATCTCACTAATATGATTGCTAAAAGGGCAGAGTCTTCCACTGATTTGTCTCTGTGACATTCACAGTAAGGAAAACAAGTAAAGCTATTTCCTTAACCAATTAGCAAAGCGTTTACAGATGAGGGCAAATTGTAAGTGTCTTCTCCACGAGGCAGATGTGGAAGAAACCTAGGTGCCAGATGGCTTCTTGGAATCTTGCATTTATTGTAAGATTGACAAATCCAGCTGTTCAGTGATGGCACACATCATTTCAATAATGTCCTAGAAACATTAAAAAACAAAAAGATCACATAATTGCTCTAAATATCTGAAGTACTAGAAATAAATATGCGTTTCTGTCAAGTTAATCCTTGAAATGTTACAAAACTAAAGCCTGAATCACATAAAATAACTATCAATTCTGTGTAAATAGGTCAGGAGGTTTGCTAGAAATAATTCCTGCTGTTAACCTTTATCCTCTGTATGGCCACAGGCTGAATCTTTGGTTTGAAAGCGAGAGACATGCAAAACACACCATTTATTCTGCAGCCCAAAATTCCACCCAGCCATGAATCTTTCACAAATCAAATGTGGTTCACCACATTCACATAAAAATGTCAAGGCTTTGAAAACGCTCCCCCTCTTACTGCCTGGCCCACCAAACAGAATGTGGTGTGGTGCGGAGGAGTCAAGAAGTATGAGAGAAACCACAGGTTCACATGGACTTCAACAAGGCTGATCTTGGTCACTTGAAATCAACAGGGCTACTTCTAAAATTCACCTTAGTGGGCCCTGAATAATGTTTGAGTCCATAATTCATGATAAGGCCTCCTTCAGTGGTGATAAAGTCCATCCCCTGTTGTCCTCTCACATCAAAATCCACAGACATATTTGTTTAGAACCGTTTTGGACTGTTTTCACTTGTAAGCAGTGCTTGATCTGTGTATACAGTACATCTCTCCTGATTCAAACGAAAACTTTTTCACGGGCAAAGGCATTACTATGGATAGAGGGCTTGTATTTCAGTCGAAAGCAATTTAAGTTAAAATTGTCTTAATGATTAAGACACGTGGATTACTTGTGGATTATTAACACAAATAACATTCTTACAAGTGATTCTATAATCTGTAGAAGTGAAATCTGTTTTTATCAAGATTAAAATAAGATTATTGCTCTGACGGTGGTCTCAATGGTTGCCATGAATATTTCTTATTGTATGTAGACATGATAAGAACAGTAATGTGTCATTTGTGTCTTAAGATCTAAAAAGTGTCTGTCTGTTTTCATGTAATTAAAGACGAAATATGCAGCGAAAGCATTTTCTTCACTTAACCGGAAGCCACTAAAAGAACATCATGTTCAGAAGAGAACAGAACAGACCATTTTCTTCCAACATCTACTGCAGCTGTCAGAATAAATTGTTGGTTATATATTGCAGAAAAAGAAATAAATAGATACAGACAGACAGAAAGAATAAGATTCATATCATGAATGGGAAAAATAACACAGTGATCCCATTCAGTAGCACCTATGTTGACATAAAAGTAGTGTGACCATGAGTGTATTGACAAAAGCTGTTTAGCACTCATCTGAACATCGGGCTCTGGAAATGAATTTCATACATTATTCACAAATGGCGCTAGAACTCATTAGTACATTCTGGTCTGCATCATTCTTTCTGGATCTCATGTATTTGTCAGCCTCGGGGCTCTGGGGGTCAATAGGACAAAGACCTGCGTATATGAAGGTCTTGCTTAAGGCCACATGAGACAACTGAAGGCTTTATTTTATCAATGGCAAACCAATTGAAACCTAATTATGCTTTCAGCATACTCTTAACCCTTTGCTTTCGAAATACACATCAGTTAAAGAGATAGTTCACCAAAAAAGGAAAATTTGCTGAAGATTTACTCACCCTCAGGCCATCCAAAATCAGTTTGTTTCTTCATCAGAACAGATCTTCTGCAGTGAATGGGTGCCGTAAGAATGAGAGTCCGAACAACTGATATAAGCATTATAATAATCCACAAGTAAACCACACGATTGCAGTCCATCATAATGTCGTTTGAAACAAAAAGCTGCATGCTTGTAAGAAACGAATCCATCATTAAGATATTTTTAACTTCAAATCATTGTTTCTGGCTAAAATACAAGTCCTCTATCCATATGTGCTTCGCCTTCACCAGTGTTTTGGGTGTGAACAGATCTTTAAGGGTCATATGCTGCCACCTTTTTTTTTTTTTTTTAAAAAAGATCATTATTTAGTGTATTAGTGTAACAGAATGTTGACATGATTTAATGTTCAAAAAACACATTATTTTTCAAAATACTGTACATTATTGTAGGTCCTATATGCCCCGCCTCTCTCAAACGCTTAGTTTTCTACAAAGTCCCTCCTTCCGACAAGCGCAGTCTGCTCTGATTGGCCAGCTGACCCAGTGCATTGTGATTGGACGAACACCACAAGCACGCGTCGGAAATGTAACGCTCCTTACCATAATCACCAGCTTCATCTTTCAAAATAAATGTAAAGACAGTAAATAAGTCATTAGTTTTCACATCAGCTTCAAAGGGGCCCGAAAGGGGAACAGAGTCGCGTGACAGACAACAGTGATGATTCAAGATACACAAGCCGGGGTTAATACTCTACTGTGATTGTGTGACGTTGTCTCTCTCTCTCTCTCCTCTCTCACACACACACACACACACACACACACGATGCGCAAAAACTCAGCATTTGAACAGTCAATAAATAGCAAATACTTAAACCAATAACAAAACATACTTACAGTAGCTAATTCAGAAGCGCCAGATTGTCATAGCAAAATCAGAATTACCTCCTATCCTAGGTTCACGAAACGGTCGTCCATAAAATGCATTGCTGTTCTGTTGAAGTAATCTTAAAGATTCCTAAATGCATCTACTTAGGGAGGGACAAATAACGTGCTTTTGCTTTCGCCTAGAAACACCACGCGTTCACTGACAGGGCTGCTTCAACCTAAACGGCAGTTTTACTGAAAACGCGCGTTCTTTCTTTGCGTGCACATTTGGGCGCATTATGCAAATATTCCCACATAGTGACCTAGATACGTGGGGGCGTGTTAGAACGAGACGTTTTAGGGGGGCGTGGCAGAGTCTTAACTTTTATAAAGAATATCTCTTTGGTTTTGAGACTTTAGTCTTTGCAACTTCAGGGATCTTATCTATGCACAATCAGCTTGTAACACTCCAAAGAGAAAGGAAAACTTGAAATCGCATCATATGACCCCTTTAACAGTGAGCGATGCAGTGCAAGGTAGACTGTAAAGCCCAAACAACAGACATGCATCTCCTCTAGTAATTCAAGTTTTAAGCCATGCAGAAAATGGCTTGTCTTTCAAAGGCACACATTTTGCTGTGCACACACTTGCTTGCTGATACTGATTCAGTATTGGCTCCATTGCCAAATGGTACATACAGTAGGTGTTAGGCACAGATCAATTAATGGACTTTTCTCACAATATATTCAGTCACTTCAGCTGATTTAATGTTTGCTGTTGTCTCCGAATAGCTTAGTTTGCGATACTGAAGCGTGTTATTTCTCCCTTCATGTTGGCATCTGTTTTATCTGCCTGTGAGTTCTTCAAAATGGCTCTTACAAGAAATCTATTTGCCTAAGAAAGTAAACAGGATCGCGGAAAACATCCTGTTTTTTTTTGTTTTTTTTTTTGTCTTTTTTTTTTTTTTTTTTAAAAAGCTTTTATAGGCCCATTTTCTAAATAACTCAGTAGAAATAGTGATTAATTGTAGTAATAAAATACTAGCTGAGCAACGATGATAGTGTGAGGGTATAATGTTACTACTCTATGTGATAAATAACTTGCAATAACAACTCTCAGTCCATTACACACTCGCAATAACAGCTCTTGGTCCATTAGTTTTGCTGTAATTTGTAAGACTGTCACGGGCTGATAATTGAACATATGGTTGGCGGGTGGTGAGATGACCGTAATTACATTGGGAACGATGTGTAAGAAGATTCATATACTGGGGAACATCCATACAGTCAGCGTGAATCAGACAAATGACCTCTACATACGTTTCCACTTTGATTACAGAATGAACATGGTAAAGGTAAACACAAATAGCCATCTAATAAACTGATGATGGTTTATAAATGCTTTTATGTGAAGTTGAGCTAACATAAAATATGTCAACATGCACCACAAAAAAAACAACAACACTAAGAGGCATAATTCTGTATTCTACTATACTAAAGTAGCGTGACCATACATGCCATTTTCCCAGGACGCGTCCTGGCCAGGATTTCTATATTGCCTAAAATATCTAGGTTTTGGCTGTTAGCACTGTGCAGATCGATCGATGTATGACATCAAAATAACATACAGACGGTTCCTTATGCTTTCAAAATGCTCTCGTTCTCTGTACTTTGATGTCAAACACTGATCGGTCGGCACACGCAAACAAAGCCAAAACCTAGATATTTTAGGCAATATAGAAATCCTGGCCAGGACGTGTCCTGGGAAAATGGCACGTATGGTCACCCTAACTAAAGACAGCACCTTGCAAAGTTTTTTAGCCACAAAACTAGCTTGTTATTATAGCCAAACATGGTCAAGCATGTGACATCTGATTTCAGAGAGCTAATGAAAGGTTATGATCACATGGCTAAATATTGAATTTTCCCTGGTGGAAAAACAAGCCACTGCATATGTATTGAAGGCAAGAAAAATGAAGCGACAGATAATGCATTATAATCTCTGCTTTTCAGACAATTTTCATTTGTAGGTGAGTGGACTAAGATATATTAAATCTGATACTAAATAACCTTCTTATGGACAGTCTTAAGCTTCACTGCTTTACAATATCATGTGAGAAGGAGTGTTAATAGCCATTTGTTTTCACAATTGTATGATATGTATCAACAGCTAAAATTGTATAACTTAGATTTTAGGAACAATGTTGCCAGTTAATTTGTCTGTATTTGCTCCATCAATGAAATCATTTCCAGCATGTTGTTGCAATGCACTCTCATGGGCAATTTTGGACTATTTTATGTCTTGGTTAATTGGTGGCTAATTTGCATACATTTGCTTGAACTGATCTGTACATTTTTATATAATCTGCTTATGCCACAATGAATGTTTAGGGGTGGATCTTCATGCTTAATTTTTTTTTCTAAATACTTTCTGTACAAATCACATTGTAGAAGTTCATAAAAAATTGCCACCTCATAAATAGTTAATAGTTTCTCATAAGGTCAGGTAAGGTTCTTGGGAAAAAAAATCTGTGTTTTGTACAATTTAGTTAAATGAATGATTTAGTGATGAATTCCAAACAGTGTTTTTGTGCCGTTGAAGTGCATCTCCAAACAAAAGTGAGCAACTGATCCCCATCACGAAAGACACTTCCACAAATCTGTTATAGAAGAGCGGTCAAGGAAGTCATTTTATTGTTTATGGTCCTTGTGATTAATTTTAAAGCTAGATGGTGGGAGAGTTCGAGCTTCATGTATAAACAGAACAGTTCAAGTTGTTAGGGTTTGTTTCTAATATATACAGTCAGTATGATGTACCGATGTGAAGTAAACTGCAGAAAGAGTAACTGCAAAAATCCCTACTATTAATGCAAAGACTTAACAGTTTGTCTGAAACAAACACAGAAAACCAGAGCAATACAGTGCAAAACCCCAGTACTGTTAGACTGTCAAATCAGCACACTTGTAATGCTGCTCGACCAATCAGATTTGAGGACCAGTGTTTAAAATTAAATCTTAAATCCTGATAAAATATATTTATTAGTATTATTTCTCAAGAAAATATCCCACTTACCTTTGGAAGTATAAGGAAATGATATAGTAGCCCATATATGCTAATATATTTTTTAAAAGTTATTTTTTGCCTTGCATGCAGTGTTTATACATCATAAGGTGCCATACAATTTTCACTTCAGATGCTTTGCTGTGAATTGAGGCTTGTCCTTTGAAATACCTCAAACACAGAACAAATATTATGTTGCGATGGATGAGACCTTTCCAGCTGTCTTTAACATCTTCCCTACATGAGAGCCGAAAACATCTGGAAGGTTATGTGTGTGAAAGGGTGGCTCCTAATAGTCTTGGAAAGACCTTTGTGGAGTTTCAGCCCCCTGTGGTATTACATAATAATATAAATAAATGAAACTTTATTTGGTCTGCCCCCTCTCTATAGCAGGGGTCTTTCAGTGGGGCCCGCGACCCTAGGTGGTCTGTGGCGGTACAGTAGGGGGTCAGCCAATTATTGTTTGATCTGCAAAATACTATACGTTAACTACCAAAGCTAAAGTCCCTCTCATATTTATCTAATACACTTATGAGGAAATGCATGCATTAGTTTAGAAGATTTCCTGTATTTATGGTCCTTGTTCTTCCACAGCTGTTGTTGCTGGTATATTAAATTGCAGCTGTAGAGAATCCAGACTGTGAATGAACTGATTTTATAAATTTGGGAAATCTACTCCCTAAATAGACATTACAGGAACTCTAGTGTTACCATTTAATACTGTCAGCTTTCAAGATATGGATATTTTGTATTTCATCATTAGTCAAAACCCCCTGATGAACTGTAGATACAAATGAAAAGTCTGAGTGCATATAATCCATTATCAAAAACACACTGCTTTAAGGAGGATTTTTTTTTAGGAAACTTGTTTCTCAAAAAAAAAAGAGAGAGAGAGAGAGATTGTGGTGAGGCAGTGAATGTGCGTGGGGACAAATTTTGGAGCAGGATTTAATAGCAGAAATGTGATGCTTACAATTGTATACAAAAAAAATGCAATTAATTCTTCTGTAAAATCACACACACAAAAAAAGATAATATCCTGGCAGAAAATGAGCAGTTAGATTTTTAAACATATACTTCAAACACAATGGAATGTGAAATTCAAAATACAGGTAAAACACCTATGAAAATTCCTTCAGGCCATTTTTTTACAGGCTTTTCTTAGAGTGTAATTTGATGGTTTTTACAGTTATTTTAGGGTTTTTATCATTTTCAGCCATGTTGTCATGGCGAAGCAACCTGACCCCCCCCCCCCCCCACCACACACAAAAAGGCGGTAATCTGCCCCCTTTTTTCACATTAAAATCATGTTAACACAGATGTTGTTTACATATTTATATTTTATGTTAACATTTTGCCTTCCTGTAGCTCAAACAGTAGAGCACAACAGCTCTAGCAATTACCAGGTCATGGGTTCGATTCCCCTGAGAAACAAAAATTATTACCTTAATTAATACCAAGAATTGACCTTGAATGCAATGTCAATTGCTTTGGATAAAAGCATCCGCCTAATGCACAAATGTAACATTTACGGACTAACCCCATTCACTTTCATTGTGACTCACTGTAACCCAGACAACTGCTTTTTAAACAAGGGGGAGAGGTGTCAAATAATTTTTGGTAATCAAATGTATGCCACAAATGTTGCCAAATGAGCTTAACTTGCGCTGAACCTTGCGTAGTCCTTTAATGATTCTCTCCCAATGTTTTTAATGTCCTTGCGTGCTGAATTGATTCGGTGAAGCACTAGTGTTTTACTGCTCAGGCAATAATAAGCCTCTCCGCTGACTCTTTAATTGACTTTATATGTGAGAATTCCAGGCGTGAGGTATAGTGTCCACTGGCTGCCATGGCCTGGGTTGTTTTTCTTCCTGCTTGACCTGGATGAATTCCTGCTTTAATCTTCTTTACCAAAAGCAGAGTTCACATTCACATGGATTACATATCCATAAAGGCAGCAGCTGCTTAATTCCTCTATATTTAATTCTGCCAAGTTTAACACGTAGGTTTTCCTTTGAACTGCATTCCTAACAGTCTGGATCTGAAAATGACAAGAAGATTCAATCCAGAAGATTGAAATATTTAGTGTGAACTGCTCACAAATCTGTGATTCAAAATCTAATTCAAACCTGTATATGAAGGTTTCAGGATAACAGATTTAAAAGAAAGAATGGTCATGACACAAATGGCATAAAATTGCTAAGGAAAAAAAATCATATCATGGTTACTGATTTTAGGTTACTGATCAAATAAGAAAATAAAAAAACATTAATAACTCAAAAGGTCCAATTTTAAAGGGGAAGCATATCATTTCTGTGTCACTAACATCACCAAACCAGATTGCACACATATGGATTGTTTTCAGACGATTTCACAAACACTCCCCTCCATCTTCTATTGGTCAGACAAACCGATGACCCCGCCCACAATTACACCATTGGTCAAGCCAGTTTTGCTGTGTTTTGTGGTTGGGATTCAGAATTCAAGGGAATGTATTTAGATATGGTAAAACGTATTTAACAGAAATAATAGTAGGCCTACTAGTCACTTAATGATAACTGAAACCATAATAAGTATAAATGTTAATAATCAAAAACATAAGTTTGAGCATTTGTAGAGTTTTGTGAATGACTAGTGGCCAAATCTGTAGCGTAGACTCTGTTGGAAAAGAACTGGGATAACTGGGGAAAAAAATTGACACATTCAACTTCAAGATTCAATAGATAATATACTGAGATCAGATCAAATTAACACATGTGGCACTACAATCTAAAGTCTTACACTGTTTTGCATCTGGAAAAGGTTGTGACCATGTTGTGAACAAAACACTATTAGTTCATGTCTCTGGCACACACAATGTATTTCTCAAAGGATTCGATATTTCCGGAGGCTCTGTGCTCTTTGAAGACTCCTGAGAAATGAAAAGCATGTCCAGAGCTATTTATCACAAGTGGACATACATCTCCAATGTGGGATGATGAGAGATTGTCTCATAACTCATCTGAATTTAACAGAGATTGTGAGTTCTTCGCAGAAGGGTTTGCAGTCTGTGCTCCTTAAAACACAAAGGTCTTTGTCTCCTCTGAAATCGAAGTTTATTGGAATTACAATAAACGTGAAAAAAGAAAGTGCAGATGACTGATTAATAAAGAACTGCAGCAGTTATCTGGTCTTGATGTGAGAACTAATTTAGAAACTTTCTATTTTGGTGTCTCATGTTTTCTTTTTCTTTTTCTTTTTTTAGCATTAGATGCACAAATTATTTAGATATGATACGATATGATATGTGACCCTGGGGCACAAAACCAGACTTAAATCGCTGGGGTATATTTGTAGCAATAGCCAAAAATACACTGTATGGGTCAAAATTATTGATTTTTCTTTTATACCAAAAATCATTAGGATATTAAGTAAAGATCATGTTCCATGAAGATATTTTGTAAATTTCCTACCGTAAATATATCAAAACTTAATTTTTGATTAGTAATATGAATGCTAAGAACTTCATTTGGACAAATTTAAAGGCCATTTTCTCAATATTTAGATTTTTTTTGCACTCTCAGATTCCAAATATTCAAATAGTTGTATGCTCGGCAACATATGGGCCAACCCATACATCAACTGTGAAAGCAGATTTTCAGAAGCTTCAGATAATGTATACATCTCATAAAAAAAAAAAAATCGACCCGTTGGGAATGGTTTTGTGGTTGGGGTCACATATGATGTTGTAGATATCAGTCAACAAAATAATGTGTTATGACAATATTTCGTTTTTTTAAAACACACCCAATGGTATTTTTTATTGCATTTTTACTGCAATTTTCCTGATGCAGGTGTATTTATAAAAGGTCTATTTAATGGGATGGTTATAGCCTAGGAAGGAAAAAAAAAAAATTACAAAAAAAAGAAAAAATAAATACAATTAATAAATAAATGCATACAAAAAAAATAAAATAAAAAAAAAACAAAAAAAAAACAAAAAACAAAAAAAAAAAAAAAAAAAAAAAATCTAAAATAAAAAAAATATAGATAATTTAAAACCTAATAGTATATGTTGGGACATCCTAAGGATGGGGGGGGAAGGGTAAAAATTTTAAACATGTTTCGTTTCAGGACAGTGAATTTTTTTTTTTTTCTTTTACACCTCCTCTGACCCCATCCATTTTTGTTTTTAAAAAATAAAAAAAAAAATTGATTCAACATTAATTGATAGAGTTTTGAATGTTTTGTAGCCCTACTAGTGGAATCGCAGGAAAAAAAAGAGGAAGTAGAAAGTTTCAGATCATGTGAGAATCATGTCTTGCACAGTGGGTGAGCTGGGCAGGATGGGAGTGTTTTGGGGGGCTTGGTTGCTGACGGGGGTCAGTGTGGGGGGGACGGCGGAGGGCAATGGAGGGAAAGGTAGTTGAATGAGAGAAGAAGCCGGTTACGGCAATGTTTTGAGAAACATAACCACCCCCCACCCCCAACAAACACGCCTCCAGATCCTCGTCTTCTGAAGTTGCCCTAGGTCTTTCCACATTTTTAGAGGGTTTTCTAGTTTTTTGTATTTCAGACCATGAACATTCATGAGGCGAGAAAGAAGAAGATATTCCATTTCTCAGCAAGCACACTTTGTTGTTGAGTTTTTTCACAATTACGATTTTGTACTCGACAGAAAATAGCTTTGAAGGAAAGGCTATTTGATGTTTTGTTTATTGCTAGTAAATAAACTCAAAAGACCAACCAAGATGCACCTGCTAGTTACAAATATATGTAATAATTATTTCCCTTTTAAATGCATTTATATTTATCCAAATCCCTGTAAATGTAAGTGCAAGGGAATGTAAATACAGAAAAAATGAATCACAACCAATGAATGAGTCAGACACTGGGGAGCGATAAAGACAACTAGCTGTTTGTCATTGACCATAAACTGCTGTGAATGCCTAAGAGATTTAGATTTAGCTTCCTCGTGTGAATGAGTTCTGAAGTAGTATAATAACCATTTTGGGACCCACTTTATATTAAGTGTCTTTAACTACTAAGTACTAGCATTTAAATTAATCAACAGGTACAATTTTCTTTTTACAGTGTACTTAAAATACCAACATGTAATTACAGTTGTAATTAATTTCTAGTTACATCTATAATTAAACTGTTGATCCTACCCCACAAAATGTTAATTGATGTACTGGAGTCATGCGGATTACTTGTGGATTATTGTGATGTTCTGACGGCACCCATTCACTGCAGAGGACGTACTGGTGAGCAAGTGATGTAATGCTAAATTTCTCCAAATCTTTTCCAGTGAAGAAACAAACTCATCTACATTTCAGATGGCATGAAAGTGAGCAAATTTCCATTTTTTGGGTGAACTATTCCTTTAATTTAAGTAAAATCAAAGCTCCAAAGTTTAAATCTACAGCAATGAGTTCATTGCAAACGTTTCTTTAACCATTTTGAAACCAGAGTTCATGAAGAACAAAATGAAGCTGCAACACACGAATTTAAAACTTGTTACCCATGTTCTTTACATGTTGATTTGGGTGGTGAATGTAGCTTAGTAATGCGTTTAAAAGTTAGATCTAGAAATTGAAGCTTTTTTATACCAGTAAACTCATAAACCAAAAGGACCCTCTTCCTCTCTCTCTCTCTTTGCCTGGATTTGTCATTGAATCAGTCTGCTTTTAAAAATAGCCCATCTGTAAGTCAATGCGGTGGCTAGACCATCAGAGAGGCCAAACATCAAACAAGGAATCATCTGGAAATTTATTCAGACAGTGTACTCGCTGTCCTGGATATTATTATTAATATTCAGCCTCATATTGTTACGTGTGCTCACATGAATTATGTGCTGAGAACATTCCTCTCATTCAAACATGTGACAGAATCTTTCTGAAATGTGTTTCGTTTTTTCAGACAACTCATATCATCTTTCATGAAAGTGTGGCGGAAGAACATGCTTCAGGGCAGATTCAAAACAACTTTTTAAAGATATTTTTTGTTTTCTTTTTTGATCAGTTTTACAGACCAAAAATTGCTTTTGTCAATGTTTCAAAACAATAGACTTACTGAGTTCTGTTAAATTCAGTGGGTTCAATAAAAAAAAGTAAAAATAAATACAAAATAAAATATTTAAATGGTTTTTGTTTTATTATTAAAAATGTTTTACACCTAATGATATTAATAGTGCATTTAACAAATGTGACCCTGGACCACAAAATCAGTCATAAGGGTCAATTTTTTGAAATTGAGATTTATACAGCATCTGAAAGCTGAATAAATAAGCTTTACATTGATGTATGGTTTGTTAGGATAGGACAATGTTTGGTCGAGATACAACTATTTGAAAATCTGGAATCTGAGGGTGCAAAAAAATCTAAATATTGAGAAAATGGTCTTTAAAGTTGTCCAAATGAAGTTCTTAGCAATGCATATTACTAATCAAAAATTAAGTTTTGATATATTTATGGTAGGAAAATTACAAAATATCTTCATGGAACATAAAAGATGAATCGATATAAAGCATAAAAGAAAAATCCATAATTTTGACCCATACAATGTATTTTTGGCTATTGCTACAAATATACCCCAGCGACTTAAGACTGGTTTTGTGCCCCAGGGTCACATATCATATCGTATCATATCTAAATAATTTGTGCATCTAATGCTTAAAAAAAGAAAAAGAAAACATGAGACACCAAAATAGAAAGTTTCTAAATTAGTTCTCACATCAAGACCAGATAACTGCTGCAGTTCTTTATTAATTAATGTGTTTGAAATTATATGCACTCACTGGTAAAATATTACTCGCTAAGAATGTTTTTATTTCACAAATGATGTTTACTTCTCGCCTTTGTTTAGATATAATTTTCTCCTGCATCAATATTTAGCTAATCTGAATATTTTGGCTCCTGATAGTTCTCTTGAGGTTTTGTAAATTCTTCCTCTTTTCAGGGTCAGTTTTGCGGGGCCTGGCCTGAATAAACTGATTACTGTTAGTAAATCATGTGTCACATTGAATAATCATTATAGTTTATGAGTCATTGTGGATTCATCAGTCCCCCGCAGCCGATGGTCGTATTGAGGAACAACTGAAAAATATATTTTGCCGTTTATATATATATATATATATATTATATATATATATATATATATATATATACAGATGGGGCAAAAAGTATTAGTCAGCCACCAATTGTGCAAGTTCTCCACTTAAAAAGATGAGAGAGGGCCTGTAATTTTCATCATAGGTATACCTGAACTATGAGACAAAATGAGAAAAAAAAAATCCAAAAAATCACATTGTATGATTTTTAAAATAATTAATTTCCATTTTATTGCATAAAATAAGTATTTGATCACCTACCAACCAACAAGAATTCTGGCTCTCACAGACCTGTAACTTACTTCTTTAAGAGGCTCCTCTGTCCTCAACTCGTTACCTGTATTAATGGCATCTGTTGAACTCGTTATCAGTATAAATAGAACCTGTCCACAACCTCAAACAGTCACACTCCAAACTCCACATGGCCAAGACCAAAGAGCTGTCAAGGACACCAGAAACAAAATTGTAGAACTGCACCAGGCTGGGAAGACTGAATCAAGCAGCTTGGTGTGAAGAAATCAACAATTATTAAAAAATGGAAGACATACAAGACCACTGATAATCTCCCTCGATCTGGGGCTCCACGAAAGATCTCACCCCGTGGGGTCAAAATGATCCCAAGAACTGTGAGCAAAAATCCCAGAAACACACGGGGGGACCTAGTGAACGACCTGCAGAGAGCTGGGACCAAAGTAAAAAAGGCTACCATCAGTAACACACTGCAACGCCAGGGACTCAAATCCTGCAGTGCAAGACGTGTCCCCCTGCTTAAGCCAGTAAATGTCCAGGCCCATCTGAAGTTTGCTAGAGAGCATTTTGGATGATCCAGAAGAGGATTGGGAGGAATGTCATATGGTCAGATGAAACCAAAATAGAACTTTTTGGTAAAAAACTCAACTTGTCGTGTTCGGAGGAGAAAGAATGCTGAGTTGCATCCAAAGAACACCATACCTACTCTGAAGCATGGGGGTAGAAACATCATGCTTTGGAGCTGTTTTTCTGCAAAGGGACCCCAGGGGGGGGGGGGACGACTGTTCCTTGTAAACGAAAGAATGAATGGGGCCATGTTTCGTGAGATTTTGAGTGAAAACCTCCTCAGCAAGGGCATTGAAGATGAAACGAGGCTGGGTCTTTCAGCATGACAATGATCCCAAAAACACCACCCGGACAACGAAGGAGTGGCTTCGTAAGAAGCATTTCAAGGTACTGGAGTGGCCTAGCCAGTCTCCAGAACTCAACCCCATAGAAAATCTTTGGAGGGGAGTTGAAAATCCGTGTTGCCCAGCGACAGTCCCAAAACATTACTGCTCTAGAGGAGTTCTGCATGGAGGAATGGGCCAAAATACCAGAAACAGTGTGTGAAAACCTTGTGAAGACTTAAAGAAAACATTTGACCTCTGTCATTGCCAACAAAGTGTATATAACAAAGTATTGAGATGAAATTTTGTTATTGACCAAATACTATTTTCCACCATTAATTTGCAAATAAATTCTTTAAAAATCAAAAAATTTGATTTTCTGGATTTTTTTTTCTCATTTGTCTCTCATAGTTGAGGTATACCTATGATGAAAAAATTACGGCCCTCTCATCTTTTAGTGGGAGAACTTGACAATTGGTGCGTGAATAAATAATTTTTTCCCCAATGGATAATATATAGTCAGGTCCATATTATACTATTTTAGCTGCTGTCCAAAACATATTCTAGTGACAGTTATATAAAGTGTACACTCTCAGCTTTAATTTGGGGGTAGTCTCATCAAAATTGGAGGAAAGGTTAAGGAATTACAACTCTTTAATATGTACCTCCCTCATTTTTCAAGGGACCATAAGTAATTGGATAGTTAACTCAAAAGCTGTTTCATGGACAAGTGTGGGCTATTCCTTCGCTATTTCTACATCAATTAGGCAGGTAAAAGTTCTGGAGTTGATTCTTAGTGTGCCATTTGCATTTGGAAGCTGTTGCTGTGAACCACATCATGCGGTCAAAAGATCTCTCCATACAAGTGAAACAGACAATTGTTAGGCTTCAAAAACAAAACAAATCCATCAGAGAGATAGCAGGAACATTCAGAGTGGCCAAATCAACAGTTTGGTACATTCTGAGAAAAAAGAATGCACTAGTGAGCTCAGCAACATAAAAAGGTCTAGACGTCCACGGAGGACAACAGTTGTGGATGATCAGAGGATCCTCTCCATGGTAAAGAAAAACCCTTTCACAACATCCAGCCAAGTGAAGAACACTCTCCAGGAGGTAGGTGTGTCATTGTCAAAGTCTACAATCAAGAGAAGACTTCATGAGAGCAAATACAGAGGGTTCACCACAAGGTGCAAACAAGGCCAGATTAGACTTTTCCAAAAAAAAAACATCTAAAAAAGCCAGACCACTTCTGGAAAAGCATTCTTTGGATGGCTGAAACTAAGATCAACCTGTACCAGAATGACAGGAAGAAAAAAGTATGGAGAAGGCTTGGCAAACAACATCATCAACGCATACATTTGTGAAACATGGTGGAGCAGTGTGATGGCATGAGCATGCATGGCTTCCAGTGGCACTGGGTTACTGGTGTTTATTGATGACGTGACAGACTACAGAAGCAGCCGGATGAATTCTGAAATGTACAAGGATTTACTCTCTGCCCAGATGCAGTCAAATGCAGCAAAGTTGATTGGACGGTGCTTCATAGTACAAATGGATGATGACCCAAAACATACAGCAAAAGCAACCCAGGAGTTTTTGTAGGTAAAAAAAGTGGAATATTCGGCAATGGCCAAGTCAATCTCCTGATTTCAACCCGATTGAGCATGCATTTCACTTGTTAAAGACAAAACTAAAGGCAGAAAGACCCACAAACAAACAACAACTGAAGTCAGCTGCAGTGAAGGCCTGGCAAAGCATCACAAAGGAGGAAACCCAGTCTCTGGTGATGTCTATGAGTTCCAGACTTAAGGCAGTCATTGCCTGCAAAGGATTCTCAACAAAATATTAAAAATGAACATTTTATTTATGATTACATTTATTTGTCCAATTACATTTGAGCCCCTGAAAACGGGGCGGCTGTGCATAAAAAAGGGTGTAATTCCAAAGCATTTTATGTTATATTTTTGTTCAACCCCTTGAATTAAAGCTTAAAGTCTACTGTTTTATTTAAAATCCATTGTAGTGGTGTATAAAGGCAAAAGCACAAAAACATAGTCAGTGCTTGAATACTTCTGGACCTGACCGAAACACACTCCTTAATCCTCTTTAACTGAATGTGCACATTTCTAGTAGTGACTAGTGAATATTTCTGACTATTTTTTATGATGCTGATAAACAGGATTGCATTTGCATTTATTTTGTGCAGATGCCATGCACCTTATAAGACTGAATCTGTGTAGATTATTTCCCAATAACATTTTTTACCTGACCATAGTGTCTTCAGACAGAAGATGGGATGTTCAGTATGTTGTTCAGAAGGCCTGTGATTTTATAAATAACTAAATAAATACTAATAAAAAAGCTAGTCACTTTAGTGTTGGTTTGGACTGAGCTATAAATAAGGATTCATAACACAGCCGAGAGTTTCACTATGGCCCCTTCATTAACACTGTTATGGCTTCCTCCTCTTTTCACCTTTCCATCCGCTCATCCTGTCATCTCATGGATATTTTTATACACTGTGCTGTCACATCTACTGTCTTTTTGTCAGGGTTAAAAATGATGCAAACTGCATCTGAAATGGACTAAAAAGGAATTTGTCAGTCAGTGTAGACATAATTGAACATTTTCATATTTAATATTATTACAAACATATACACCCTCAGTGTAAAAAAAAAAATTAGATAATTAAAAATAAATTAATAATTCCATGGGCCAAATATTGCCCCTTAAAGAGAAATTATTTATAATATCATTTCTAACACTGATTATGTAAAACCTGCAGTGAAGAATCCTCAGTCATTTCCAAATGAATCTGATTAGAGAAAAGAAAAATAAACATGCTCACATGACAGCTGAAAATATCCTTGAGAAACAGTGTCTTCAGTTACATGTCGAGAGAGGAGCAACTGAATATGTCCACAATATTAACAACCCGTCAGTGATGAACACAAGATGCACGATTCTTCCCCATGTTCTACAAGATAATACAATACATGAGTGACTTTAAGCAGAGCTATGCCATTCATCAAGAAGTTCAAACATCCCTGTGCGTTTTGAGTCCAATAGTACCTGACGTGTGGGCAGTATCTGCTCCCGGATAGTATGCACACAGCTGTGTCCTATGCGGATAGTCCCTCACAACTGCAGATCGCTGTCATCAGAGAGGACAACCCCCAGAACTGGCAGAGGAGGATGCCCAGCAAAAACATTTTGTTCCCAATAGCAGGACAAGCATTAGAACAGCTAGAAATCTTGTGGATGAGAGTCATATCAGGATACACTGTTTTTTGAGAAAATGGGCGAAACTCTGTGAAGCCATAAATCCAGCTGCAAATCCAGAAAATAATGCTAAGATTTTCTTTTTTTTTCTCCAGTTCTCTTACTGATGTAATTTCTTCACTGTGTGTTTGACTGCCAAAGCTGATGTAAGTTATCATACAGTTTATTTTTTTAATACGACAAAAAGTTGAATAAAATACAGAACCATTATTCTTCAAGGAACAGCCATTGAATGAGGTTTTAAAACATAAATTGTGTGAATTATTCTTAAATGGACATCACTTTTGTTGAACACTGTGAGGCAGCTCAAGATGGAATACAAAACCATGAGTTCATCTGCACTGAAAAACGGCTCCTCGGAGAGCTCTGATTGCAAAGCCACAAGTCGCGTGAGAAACTGCTCTCAGTTGCCAAACCTTAAAGTTTATAAATCATCTATCAAGGATTACAGGCCTCATTTAAATAGAGAAGGAGGCTTGGATTCTTTACGGTAAGTCAATATTGTCATCTCACTGTTTAAACCAGACTCCCTTTTCTCAGGCCTCTTGGACTTTATTAAGCCAGTCTGTTGTACTTTGAAAAATCAAAACAAATGTCTTTTGACAATAAAATAAACAGAAGATTCTGAAGATTCCAAATATTACGTCTTTGAACACTTCATTCAAGTTGCAGATTTTGTCTCAAGACCTAACATAACTTAAAAGGATATTTCACCCAAAAATGGAAAATCTGTCATCATTTAATCACCTTCAACGTTCTGTCTTCTGTTGAACACAAAAAAGACATTTTGAAGAATGCGGGTAACCAAACAGTTGCTGGTCCCTATTGACTTCCACGAGTATGACCCCCCGAACCCCTCCAGGGAGTCAAGGGGGACAGAACTGTGGTGACCACATTGCAAGCTACTATATGAGAGTGACAGAAGTCGAAAAAAATTCATAGAGGTTTGGAACAACTTGAGAGTGAATAAATGATTACAGATTTTTCATTTTTGGGTGAACTATCGCTTGAGGTCAGGTCATGACTATATTCATATCCTTCATAGTACAGAGACACAGCTCGACTCTAGCTCGTTTCTCACCAGCATCTGCAATATTTATCTTTGAATGCATCCAAAATGCTGCTGCTTGAATGTCTTCAATGCTGAGGTCTTTTCACTGGCTACCTGTATCTGTTCTGGGCTAACACTATTCTCAAGGGTCTGATGCTTCACTCTTTCAATCTTCTATCAAGCTGTACACCCCAGTTCAGCCACCTCTTGATGTATAGCCCACATTGATTTCTATACGTAAGGGGCTCTTGCAGAGAAACATTGTTGCACTGGTAAGAAAGCACTTGGGTCATTCTGATACAATTGTGCTGGATAATTTTAAGATTTCTTTTAATCATTTCATTTGAAAAGGTTACCGTTGAACTTTCCAGAAATCATATTTTCCCACTTCAGGTCCACCGTTTCCTTCCCCGCTGTCAGGAACCTTCCCCGGTATTTTAATGGGGACAATATCACCGTTCTGGGGCCGCCACCGACCGTGCCGATGGCCCCAAACATCCCATAGCTATAGCGTGAAACGTATGCTTGCTTTGTCTATTTTGGTATACTGGGCTCCACCATTTTCCAATGCCGTCCAAGGAGTACTATCCTAACAAGGCCTACAAGGGCTTTGCATCGTACCCCCCTCTGCGCCCTGTCTGTCTAGTAGAAATATGGAACTGATATCACACTCCTTACTACTTACCTTAGGTAAGAGACATGCGAAGCTCTACTAGCCACCACATCGCAGTCACCCGGTGACCTATCTCTTGCCCCCCCTTTCTGAGATTCTCCATCTTCACCTCCTTCCCCCTTGCCTCCACCCCCTGCTCTCACGCAATTCTGTACCTACCGACCTGACCTTTGTGTTCTTCTGGGATCTGTGGGGATCAATTAGGCGCGTACTCGTTTCTGTGCAATTTAGCAAAGTTGACCTTTCCGTTGTTGGTACCCCTGACAATTCTGGCTTTAACAGGTATCCGACCTTTTTAGAACGTTTTTGGGCGCGATAGGAATAGCTCAGTGGCGATATCCCATTTGGCAGAAACACGGCTGCACCCAGGTTATTCTCAGATTGCTCCATCACCATCCCGCTTCGTAGTCTTTTGTTGAACAGTGATTTCATAACCCCGGCGCCCGGGCCGTTTTATCAGCAATATTTCATAAAATACTTGGCTTCCAAGCGCACACCGTCAACGCCCCCTCCTTACTGGGGTAGTTGGTTGCAACCTCCGCGATCCATCAATGCGCACTGTGTCGCGTGATTACGAGAGGTGTCCTTTGGCATATCCACGTCATTTATCAGGTAATTTAGGACTGAGATTATTAAACTGGTTTGGCCACCCTACCAAAAAGTCCCGCAAGATAGGAGGTCTGTCCAGAGTGAAAGGATAAGGGATGACCTTTTTAGCATCGCCAGAGAAGTTAGTTCATTCCCAATCGTTGGATCTCTCAAGAATATTGCAGGTTAACATGACACTACTCAATTAATCCCCAAAAGGTGGTGTCCCGACAGACAAATGAAGAGAAGCCAGCACAAGGCGAGACGGTGACTCTCAAAGTGGGGAATCGGGTCAGACACTGCAGTGGAATCTGTCGCCCCGTTCAGTGGCTGAACAGGGCAAGGATCCGTCTATCCCGGACATGTTACGCGAGATTGGGACTGGAAAGCCCCCTATGCAGTGATCACGCGCTTCATCAGCAGAAAGAATCAAAAGGTTAGACTAACCTTTGCTGAGGAGCATGCTGTGTGGAGAGAGGAGAACTGGTCCAAGGTTCACTTTAGTGATGAGAGCGAGTTTAATTTATTTGGGTCCGATGGGAAACATTTTGTTCGAGGTCAAACTGGGGAAGACCACGACCTGAGTGGTACAGAGCCAGTGACATGAGGCGAGCGTGTCCTGCTCTGGGGGCATGGTGTCTGTGGGGGTGACCATATGCGTAGCGACGGAGTTGGGGGCTTTCTCGGATGCGCTACATGGCAGTGTGTGAAATGGCAGTGTCCATGTTTATCAGCACTGCGCACAGAACCCTGTTTGGAGTGGCGTTCAAGTCGCCAAGAACTTTATGTCTTCCTAAGCAGCCTGAGCGAGACCCTTTCCTGCAGCAAGTGCGCTGTAGCCTCCGGCTACATTGTAGTTGTATCCATTGCCTCACAATGCACACATACCTACACTCAGTTCGTAACGCTTTAGGGATGACTGTTTGGAATGCACGTATGTCCCCCGCGTGTTTCACATGCAGCCTTATATAATGTACCTCCCCCGCCCGGATTCTACCTACATAATAATTCGTTGTATGATCGGTGGCATACAGAGCCTTTCCACACGTGCTCCATTCACCACCCCTTTCACTTCTTGTGACACAGAGATTATCGCTGCGAATTCTGTATGTAAGAGTTCCATAACGGTGTCGGTCCGTCATCTCTGTCTCCAGCGTAATAGCATACGTACAGGTGCGAGGGAAGCCAAGGACGGATGGACACAGGCACGACGCAGAGGGTGTGTGCAGACAGCCCACCTATCGTGCACCCCAGGAGGGCTTCATTTGGCAGCCGGGGATGATAGCAACTTAGCCGACCTCCCGAGTGCAGAAAACAGCCATAAAAAAAGCGGAACGGCCAGAGTAAAGTGACAGTACATAGGGGCCCTCAGCTTCGTTTTTGTAATCGATGACTGCCCCCTTTATGGACGTCAGCGAATTTAGTGGCTGGTCTCTGTCCCACGAGCCCCCAAAATCATATGCAGAATTGATTGTGTTGAGGATTAACCGTGACTTTAGGAAGGAGTAGGGAAAAATGAATCAGTGGGACTGCAGATTCTAGCATATAAATGACTAACAAAGCAGTAAATAGATTCAAAATCTTTATTAATTGGTTATCAAATGCAGGTATAAAAAGTTGTCTCAATACTCAATTTATTATTTTGCAAGGACTACAGCTGGTCATTGACAATTTGATTCAATTGAATTAAATCCTTGCGAAGCCTGAGAGCAAGTGAAAAAACCTCACATATTACACAAGAAATAATGCATATGGAAATATACATGATATATGTTCTGGAAAGTATTTATTAATATCTGCTGTTGGAGTATAACACAGCCTTTACTCCAACCAGACACTAGCACAGTGTTTTACAAAGACAAATACACAAGTACATGTAATAGAATCACACTGTTGACTAAATTAACTCGTACTGTTAAATAGGGAAAAACTGCTGTTAGTAAAAACAAGACATATTAAAGTCTCGTTTAATGCTGGAATTAGTGCTGGTTTCTGCTTAAACTGGAAAAAAAATCCTTAAAATACATACCAATGAAAATCTGTAGAAATCCCTTTTATTGGATTTTTGGCATTGAATAATCAGGTCATTCACTCAGGTGAGAAGCACTGTTTTCAAAATTCTAAGTACTATATTAAAAAGTAAGAACGATAACTTCATTTCAATGACCAAACACTGGTCTACACAATTCTGTTCATAAAACAATAAAACCTTATTTAAAACTAAACACTTCAAGTACTATTTCAAACTTTACGTACAATATAAAACAACTGGTTTGAAATCTTGTTAAGAAAAGAGCACATTATAAACAGTGAAATACAATACAAAAGAAAAATACATTCAAATCATCCCAATCAAACCACTGGACAACACTTTACAGGTAAGAAATGCTGTGGTCAAACTCTTCCAGTAGTGTCTTACAAAATTCATCTAAAAGTAGAAAATGGAATTTAGGACAAAATCCACATCACAGTTGACAGTCAACGTCCAGGTAATACAGCTATAAAGTCAGTGTAGTGTAACTGCATTATTTTGAAAAGAAAGACCACAGCAAAAAGAGCATCTAGACAGTCTGAGGGCCAATAAGCAGCGGTACTTCACTGTGACTGAGAGGAGGCTGCGGTGAGGGGCTTGAGGCTGAATCCGTCTTCAGCTTGAGGATGTGCTGCTGTAGATGCATGACCCAATCCTCCTGTACGGAGAGCGGCCCTCGGAAAACCTCCTCACAAAACCTATCATCATGCACAGATGAACACTTACTGTTCTAGTCTTTTAGTGGGTATTTTTATTATTTATGGACATTTCATTACAATGAATGCATTTTGACAACTACTGGGGGGCATAATGCAGAACAGATTCAACATCTTTAAATACCATGAGCATATGCGCTGCTGTAAACTTTGTTAAAGGATATCAATTACTTTGTTTAAAGGGGTCATGAGAAATCGGATAGAGAAAAATCCACTGTGGATATGTTTTTCTATAGATAAGAAGTCAGTCTATAAAACATTTCTGTATCGTTTTCAGACCAACTCATATCCTTTCTCGGTGTCTGTATAAAAGACGAAGTAGCTGAATGCAAAACCGACAGCGTGTGTGGACTTATGAGGAGGAACAGCCCGCAGAGCCACGGAATCCGGGGATTAGAATCGAACTATTAATCATGTGATTGGGACGGGACAGGTAAAATGTCAGCGCGGGTGGGCGAGACCGGGAAACTTAATAACACTATGATACCCCACTTTATACAAAAAATATACATTTCATAATAAAATCTTATTTAAATGGTGTGAACTCAATTCTAGTTGGTGTATGCTTTTAGGGGACAATGGGCTCTTCCGATTGGCTTGGGGTGGCTGGTTAAGGTGAAGGAAGTGCTCCCACTCAGGTCCGTAACGCTGTGCGTGGCACGCGGCGCTGCGCGTTGCTTTGTGATGCACTAAGGTGGGGGAGGTGGCGTGCGAGACATTTCAGCCATGCGCACTAGAGCCGAAAGAGAAGCGGGGGCGCCAGGACAGCTCCCGCAAGGAGAAAGTTGTGGTTTTAGGCGCGCGAACGAAATCATATCCCACAATGGAGTCGCAACAGGGAGAGCTACTGTCGGAAAATATACCTCAGTGTGTCCACTCGAATTTCGTCTGAAGTACACCAAACAAATTTTTACAATGATTTTTATGTGCACGTGCGTGTGTGTGTTTGCATGGATGATTTACAAGAAATGTAATGTGTGCGCAATGCACACTGTGCATTGTTTAAGATAGCTTTCAGTTCAGGCATACTGTGATCTAGGGCTGGCAGTATGACCACAAATGTTATATCCGGTATTTTTCAAAATTATACGGTTTCACGGTTACATGGACGGTATTTTTTTTGTCATGCAGGACGGGTTAACCATTCGAATATTTTTATGATGAGAGCGGAAAATACGGCCGTATAGTGACTTAGACTGCCTATTTACTGTCGATGTATGGGAGCTAATGTCAAGAAAATACCCCACTAAAATAGTGACTAAAACCGACCCCTTTTAGAATGGAACCGGAGTCACTCATTTATAATCGCGGCTCGTCTGATTAAAATCCACATGCTCTACCACTAAAGAGCGACTATGGGTTGTTTTGGCTATCTTCCTTAGCAGCCGACCTGCCGCGTTGAGAACAACTATAAAAACAACAACAGAACAAAAAAGTTGGGTGCGATATTTACAGACGAACACGTCATATTTATAATTCCAAACACTCAGTAAGCGACAGGTGCTAGGAAACACGCGTTTGTTGTTTTTTCTTTTTTTTGCTTTCTCCTTTATGACGAGCGCGCGGCGGGGGGGCTAAGAATGCGCTTCTTCTCTGCCGCCACTGCAAAGAACAGCCAGCGATGGGAAGTGACATCCTCTGGGAAAGGCAGACCTCGCGTTGCGAAATCTTCTAACTGAACCATAGCTAATGTTTATCCAAAAAAGTCGCAAGGGGGTTTGTCAGTATGAATATTCTATGGAAAAGCCACTAAAAGGGTCTGAAAGTTGCAAAATCTAGTGCTAAAGTCGCACTCGTGTGTGTGTGTGAGACGCGGGAGCTGATGGCAGGGGGCGGTGGATATTTGTGGCGGTCAATGTGGATGAGTTCTTCTGTGTCATCAAGTTCTATTAGTTCTACAGCTCCCGTTCGATAGTCACGCTTCGTAAACATTACAGTGTTCCCCACCAGGGCAAACAGTGCCAAGGGACCCCTGTTGCAAAGTGTGCCACGTGCGAACATGTTTCCGGAACTATCTTCCAAAGTTATCGTTCACACCCTCACCAACGTCTCCCCCCCCGGTCTGACCCGCCTACTGTGATCGGTCCTGGTTTTTCCTGTACTGACCGCTTGGGTAACCCCAACACAACAAGGGAGGGGCGGGCATGGGCGTCATTTTTGGGCTGGACGGGATGGGATTGTCCCTTTTCCGTGGGTGGCTGGAGGATTTTTGTTCGATGCTGTGGGCTGCGGGATGTTGCGTGGCGCGATTCGCAGCTGTGTGCGCTGTATTAGCGTGGCAGGGCCGCCCGCAGTTCTCCGTTCTTGGGAATGCCATTATGCTTGTCCTCGCGTGGCTAACATCGCTCGCAGTCAGCTCTCACATGTTCAACCCTGCCTGTTAGCCGCCCGCGCTTGGAACAAGGTAGGTCATTGAACCGCGTGACACCGCAGGTTCCACGCCCCAAAGACAACTTATTTGATGACGTGTATTTTTAATGACGGCCGACGGCGTCGACTCGCCGTTGCACTTCATTTTACCGTGATCATTACACAAAGGCACATCGACACCGGCTTTCATAAACGCTTCCAACTACAGGAGCTGGCTGACATATTGGATCGGACCAGTACCCAGGTGTCTACATGGGTCACTAATGTTGTTTGTACTACAGATCGTTGATATGGCTAATATCTCTGGTTTTACTCACACCCCGACAGACATCCACTCTAGAAGGCTGAGGGCCACCCACCACTATTAGCAATAGCAGGGGTGGTTATCTGCGTCTCCTCCATCACCACGCCTCTTCAACGGACCCGTTCTGATGACGGGTCTCAGTACCAGTAACAGAAACCAGCCTCTTCTCCCATGTTCACTTGTAAAATCTGCTAAATCTAAGGGCTTCACGAGTTAACAGTACCCAACCAAAAAATACAGTGGGCCGTTAAAGATGCTCGACCAATAAAGGGCGCCCATGACCAACAAACGTAAATATAATAAAAAGGTCCCGGTGGTACAAACGTAATAAAGCAGTTAACTGTATGCTACTTGAACCAATAGTCCACTTCATAGATAGCTCATATGAGAGAATCTGTGTTCTGGCACAAATAAACATCAACTATATAATGCCACAGCCACTGAATAAAATAATAAAAATGTACGGGCGCGTTTGGCTATAATCCAATAGACTGTGTACTCTCCCCGATTGGTTGCAGTAGTGCATACTCGCAATAACTTTTGTCTCGAATGCTTGGCGCCGCGATCTCAAATACTCTCCCTAATGTGTACCTTCTTTCCTCACCGACTTAACCTGGGTGCCAAACTATCAACACATTCGCGGGACCTTTTTCTCATAATGGCCGAGTATTTCTCGCTGATTGGATCCACGTTTCTCTCAGTATGACTTTTTAACATGCAGTGCAAGTTATTAATCAGAATTGTGGTGATTTAACTGTGTGGAATCAGACTTAGTTTTTATTAAAGGCTGGGGCGTGCTTTCGTGTGTCTCAATTTCGGATAAATATACGTTGTCTTTTCCCCATCAGATATTGGATCTTTATAAAAGCCACCAACTGCGAGAAAAACAGTTCGAATTGTGAGATAAAAAGTCACAATTACCTTTTTTTTTTATTCAGTAGCAGAAACGGGCTTCCATAAAAATAGCATATTCAGGGCAGCACAAAATAAAAATATCAAGAAATTTAATTAATCCCTTTAAGCTCAAAGTATACTTCTGTTATTTGTCATGGGCATGTACACAGTTGAACACAACCCCTTTTCAAAATTTACTTAATTTGATAGTGTGCATGAACATAGGCAGTCGACACTAGAAAGATTTATCCTTGTCCAGTGTCTGTGCCTTTTCTCTCAAAATGTTATTAGCGATAAACGTGTCTGTACTCGTTTAAACTACGGTTGTAGGTATCTTTTAACCCCCTCACACAAGCACTCGTCCAAAATCAAGCATGTGCAGTGCTGATGATATACGACATGGGCACTGTACGCATAAAAGTATACTTTAGGCCAAAACTTTGCAGACCCCTGACCTAGAACCATCTGAGGTGTAGATGGCCAAGTGGAAGGAGAACTGGATCAGGACATGATTCAGGCTGCTTCTCTGTGAGCACAACATTTTCAGACAGCAAAACCACCAGGTTCATTGAACACAAACTGATTAGTGGTCTGAACTCACCTGCACTTAAGGGAGTACACCTTCCCTACCAGCTTTACTAGGCTGGTCTCTGGTGGTCTAGGCACCAAGGATGGAATGTTTCCAGCCCGAGAAGGCTTTGAAGGTTCTGTTTCCCCTGATACACTCTCAGAGTGAGATAAATGCTTTGGAGGACGCCGTTCACAGCCTAAAACAAGGACAGCGATTCTCACCATGCATATTAATGTTCTTTATTGGTGAAAACTCAGTTAATGCAAAATTTGCAGCCTTTGTTTAAACAAGATGTACATATATTTCCCTTACCTCGAGGTGAACGAAAGTTTAGTTCACTGCGGGCTGTGGGGATCTGGATCAGGCTGTTTGAGGATAGTTCATATGATGAAGACCGTTTTTTGTGTGATGAGGAGGAGTGGCTCATCCCTGCTTTGCCTTCTCTAGTTCCTTTGGAGAACTGGGATACCTGCAGCTGACCTGCAGTGTCTTGAGCTGCTGATGAAGCTTTGTGAGAACCAAGACGGACGGACTCCGAGTCTGAGGAAGAGTATGGAGTGGAGGTTCTTCTGGAGGCCTACAACAGAGGGAGATAAAGAGACACTTTGTGAATATCAATGACACAAGAAGTTGATGAAAATTTTGTGTACATGCAAATCTTGAAAAGGAACACAAATACGGCAAAAGACAACAAATTAATCAGTCCTTTGTAGCGTCAGTATTTTCCAAAAATAAATAAATTATCTATATTATTTGATAAGAAAAAATTCAATTTTTTTTTTATTTTTTTTAATTAAAACAAATTTAGTTTAGGTCACTTTGGACCCAGGGATATATGGAGTACAATTAGTTGTCAAAAATACTTTTAGTAGCATTATTAATACTAGTTTATACTCGCACACTTTTGGGACTAAATTTTGTTGATAAATATGAATATGTATGCCTAATGATAAACCACTGCAGCATGAAAACTTGATATTTTTTTCATCTGAAAATGAAAGTTTCATAAATGTAAAATAAATGTCTGTTTAAAAACTTTTCAGAGTAATATTTATGTTGTTTTGATGTTTTGTTGTGTAGGTTTCATACAATTAGTTATTTTGTGGTTCATGTGTAATTTGAAATTTCAAAGAATTTCTCAATGTCTAAATTAATAAAAAGGGTTAAATGCAGTAATAACATGGTATTATCATTAAAAAACATCAACCTGACAAGTGCACAGAAATGTATTCATTTGCACTCTTAATGAGAAGCTGCTGATCAACTACAATATGGTTTAGTTATGGTCAAGTTATGACTGTTTTATAAAATAACCATTCTTCAAGTCCAAACAGACCTGGAATGTGAAAACAGCATACAAATTGTAAATGCATTTATGAGGGTTAAAGTTTACATTTACCTGAGAAATAAAATCGCCTAAGATATTAAAATTAGTTTTAAGATAATATATCGGACCCTTTTTTCATGTTTTAAGTGCAAATCTAACAAACTTGACTGTGGTTTATGCTTATAACAATTCAAAGCACTTTCCTAAAAAGATAAGTAAAACAAACTAGAATGATATTAAGTCAACAATTTCACCTGGACTCACCTTCTTAACAAAAGGCAAGTCCCCCCTCATGTAGCTTTTATGGAGCTCTGCTACCTTCCCCGGCTCCCTCATCATCCAGGCCGCCAGGGTCTCAATAGGAGAGCCGATGACCTTCCAATCCACTCCCTGCTGCCTCAGGTGGGCTCTTGCGTGGCTGGCCAGTGCCTTTCGATTCTCAAAATCAAAACCGCAAAGTTCACAGGTGGCATCACAGCCTATGGCAGAAAGAGTAAACAGTGGAGAGCACAAGATATGAAACAAACATTGCACCAACCTTCAGAATAATGTCTGGATGGAGTCAGCTTTGGTCAGTTTGCCCTTTGTGACTTAAAGGGGTCATATGATGCAATTTCAAATTTTCCTTACTCTTTGGAGTGTTACAAGCTGTTCGTGCATAGATAAGATCCCTAAAGTTGCAAAGACTAAAGTCTCAAATCCAAAGAGATATTCTACGTCACTGTGTGGGAAGATTTGCATAACACCGCCCAAACGTTCACGCAAAGAAAGAAGGCGTAACTTTTATTCTCGCTGTAATATTGTTGTTGCCGCCGCCGCCATGTAGCGAAGGCACTGTGTGTTTCGTTGTGAAAACTAAACTACTTTGTTTGGCCTTCCAAAAGAGGACGATATCGATTCGTCATTCCTGGAGCTGATCCGTGCTGGCTGCTAAGGAAATACATCAACTTCACGCTGTCAATCGCCGGATCAGCTTTCACCGTGGACGAAGCGGAGTCCCAGCCACTCCATAAAAATAACCATGTGTTGCCGGCAAGCCACCGGCCGCCAGCCACTATAGGCCGAACGTGTTGTGACGCTGTGTTTCGTTGTGAAAGCGAAACTACTTTGTTTGGTCTTCCAAAAGAGGACAAGACTACAAATCAGTGGTTAAGTTGTACTTACAACACTGTTCCAGAACAGTTTAAACCAAATATTCAGACGTGTGCAACGCATTTTACAGAGGACTGTTTACTGATACTAGAGAGTCGACCTACAAGCGGCCTGGTCTGGGACTCACAGTCGTAAGTACGTTTTATATGTAAAGAATTGCCATGATGAGTTCAAACACGAGTTTGAGCAGTGGTAGATAGAGTGGATTGCGCGTGGTTGTCAATTTCCCGATCAACAAACGCAGACATGGTTGTTTACGCGGCGCGATGCAACGCAATGCGTAAAAAAGGTCCGCAACGCTTGAGGTATCGGCCAATCACAACGCACTGGATAGACTGGCCAACCACAGCACACCTCGCTTTTCAAAACGATGAGCTTTGTAAAAATTGGCGCGTTTCTGAAAGGCGGGGCATAGAGGAGCAATATTAATGTACATTATGTGGAAAATAATGGGTTTTTTAAACCTTAAACCGCATAAACATTTCATTAAACCAAATAATGTTCTTTTTAGCAACATCATATGACCCTTTTAATTTGACTATACGTAAAATAATAATGAGAGATGTACAAATAAACGTTCCTCAAAAGCCTGATGTATTATATTTGATTTTTCTGAAAAAAAGTATGGTTAATGATGTATGGATAATGAAATTGCTTCAGTCCAGTAAGTGTTCATCTTGACATCTTACGGTTATTTTTACATTTACTCATGTAACTTAAATTAGATGTCATGCAAAAAAGGGACAACCCCTAACCCTTTTGTTCTGCATTTTGGGAGGTCACCCTCCTACACCCCTGTTGAGACTGAGACACACCAACACACCCCCTCATGCAATAAAAAAAAAAATAAAAAAAATCCTGATTCAGTGTACCTGTAGGCATGCTGTCTGAGGCAGGTTTCTCTTTTCCCCCTGGTGACAAAGTTAACGTCTGAGGTGAGGATGCTGTTTTTTTCCACTGTGCTGCCGCCCCTGATGCAGGTTCTTCTGATTTGATTTGGGATGCCCGTTCAGTGCCCTCCCGCCTCATGAGCTCATACAGGGCCTCTATGGGTGGGACTTTTAGGGACCACCTTGCACCCAGCTGTCTTAAGTGACCACGTGCGTGACAGGATAGGGCTTTACGAGTATCAAACATCTCACCGCAGTAGTCACAGCATACAAACGGTTTGGGCTCCTGCTTCTCAGGCTTAGGGGCTGTGGAAAGAAGACAGAAATCATCATAAACTGAACAAAATAAAACATTATACTTGCTGTTGAGAGTTACAGGGTTTATGCAGGTTTTATGAAGGTAAATTTAAGATGTTTTAGATCTTTCCGCCCAGGCTAAAAAACAAAACAAAAAACGACTCCATGCCTGGACTGCACCAAAGGTTCTCTAAATATCCATGTCTTGTATTTCGAAGAATCCGTTTAAACAGGACCTTTTCCCCGACTACATACGTTTCACCCGCCCAAAAACCTATTAGAGATGACACACAGACTCTTGGCCATGCAAGGTATCTATTGGCAGACTTATCACACACAGGGCAACAGGCCACACTCATCTGCCACCAGGATACCCTGATATCCACGCGGCCCCCTGCGTTCCACCCCAACCACACTGCACCGATCTTTGTTACTTGTTTTAATGCCGATACATTTTCTTACGTTTCCTCAGATAAAACTCACACCCCCAGCACGAACATCACTCTCCGTCTGTTCTCAAGTAAGTATGATTGTTTGAGATGTGACGGATGTGTGAGTATTGTTATGGAACATTTTTTTTATGTGGAGGTGGCACCGGTGAAACGTTTAGTTATTAGATCTTTATGCCACCATGTCGGAGTCATACCGGGCATATGGTGACATCCAATCATACAGCTTGTTATCTGATGCAAATTCTACCGCTAGCAGGAAATGAATACGAAGCTCCCCACACCCACCCCGCGGCCACCGCCCGCACACCATATCTAAACAAGTACCCAAAAGTAACCAGGCAAATAGTGACAATCGATGAAATATGACAATAATAAGCCTTCATATGCAATTAGTACCGTCTGTAATTCTTAGGTTCACGTCGTACTTTCGTACTTTAGCTAAGAATACTAGCATCCTAGGCTACAAAATCCAGTGCATGAAATGTATAATCGCATGTAACGCGTTTGCCCCGCGTCGGGCTGAATAATGCAGGCCTTTGTCTAGGGAAAAAAAAGTCAAAGGAACAGGTGGACCAAGTTTAATCCAGCTACTGATCACCGCGTGATTTAACTGTGTTGGAATCAGACTTAGGTGTTAAAGGGCTGGTGGGAGTGCTTTGTGGCTTAGGAGACTCTATGATAGAGATATCAACTTCCACAGGCTCGTCCTTTGGTTTTGGGATCACAGTCCAGGAGCCTTTCTTGGCCTTTGGAACTTTGTGAGGAACTAGAGGAGGTGAGGCTCCCCGTGGAAGGAGTGGGTAATGGGTTCGCGCCGAGAGCACACGCAGAGAGGGGGACGGGAAAGGTGGGCGCACCCAAGTGCGCGCACGATACCCGCCCCAGGGGGCTATTCAGGTGGAGGCGTCAGTGAAAGAGGGCCCCCCGTAGGCCGCCATGGGAGGTGAAGAGAGATCCTGCCAAACTACCACGTTGGGCCATGACCTCTCGCAATGTGGCCATGGGAGACCCGTTAACGGACCACTCAGTGATGCCCAGCTGACGCAGGTGATAGCGGGCATGACTGGCCAGACTCTGACTCTTCTTAAACTTCTCGTGACAGAATTCACAGCTGACATCTTTAGATGACTCGCCTTTGGTGTAAGAAAGAAGAAAGTATGTCAGGACACTTTTTTTGTGCGACAGAACTGTATCTTATGGTACATTTGATAATTAAAGACTGACCAAAAACCAAAGTTTGTTAGATTTTGGATATAAAACCAAGCCTCAATTCCCCCTGTGAAGAAGTTTTAGGTTAACTGCATATTAGATAAACTACTGTTCAAAAGTTCGGGGTCTGTAATTTTTTTCTAATGCATTTATTTGATCACAAATACAGTAAAAAACAGGACCAATAATGATGAGTAAAATCAACTGGAAATAAAAACAAATTAAACTAACTGTTCCGTTTAAATATTAGTCCTTTATTCCTGATGGCAAAGCTGAATAACATGATCCTTACAGAAACATCGATTTATCATGCTTGTATCTAAAAAAAAAAAAAAAAAAAAACGGAGTTTACTTGCAATTTTTTGTAAAAATGTAAAAGTCTTTACTTTCACTTTTGACCAATTTAATGCATACTTACTAAAAGTAGTAATTCTCTTCCAGCACTCAAAACTTCCGGATGGTTAGAGTAACATGTATATGTTATTGACCAAAATAAATAACGAGCTAATTATTTATCGCGCACTGCAAGTCGATTAAATAGGTTTGGTAGTCTGCAAAGGCATAGAACATCTGGCCTGTTCGGCTACATGTAGCTACCTACACTGAAAACAATATGTTGAAGCACATAATGCTCAAATTTACCTTTAAGTGGCGAGGTTTCTCTTACAGGAGGGAATGCAGGTACTTTAATCAAACTAGCACAGTCGAGCTGCAATAACCAGTCAAAATCAATCGATAGCTGATTTAGAACCCACCACACGAGGGCGAATCACAGGGGCGTGGCTGTTGTTAGAACTAAGTGCGGTTTTGCGTACAGAATAGCTATCGTCATTTAACTGGAGATTTATTTAACATCCTCATGTTAACTTAGAAGCTAAAATGTCACATAAAGAGAAAAAAAGTGTCTATGAAGGTACAGGTAAGCTGCAGGTGAGCCCCTCCACAGTATTTGGTAAGCGAGATTTTCTTGTATTTTTTTTTTGGTTTAGAATTTGTCATATATGTAATATAATAAACTCAATTGTAGTGATTTTTATATATTTTTAAACAATATATTGAGCTCTGTTTGTGTCAATACTGCTACAATAATGTCATGTCTTTGCCCTTTGTAATGATTTACCTTTCTGGGTGGCATTTCTTAGCAAATACTGAGAATGATACTATGATATCATATTTTGAATTGCATTTTTGATTGGTATGGCCAAAAATATTATATAAATGGTAGGGTTGTTGTAAATGAGAACTAGATTACAAACTGGAAAACTGGATACTTTCAATGGGATTTATATTGCAGAATAGTAAAACAATCATTTTAAACCAATATTTTCTAAAAATGTGTATAGTGCTGCTGTTTCCAGGAGTTGGTTGTGTGTTTTCCAGTTTACACATACAGTCAATGACTTTGTTCCAGTCATTAAAGCATCGTGCTTGTAGTTGTAGCATCAGTGTAGTTGTAATCATAAAGCATCATGCTTGCACACTTGGATGAGTGAAACTGTGGTGCTTTGCTCTTATAATTTGATAATTTCATGATACTTAAAAAAAAAAAACACTTTATCCTGAAAATATATTTAAAACTTTTTTGGAAAACAATGATTTTGTATGTACTCACATGTATTAATTAGTAAGAAATAGGTTAGCGATAGTTACACCACATTATATTTTTTAGAGATGATTTGATGTTGAAAATGCCTAGTATAAAAGTTCACAAACATACTGTAAGAAACCAACATGAATACAAAGATTACATTGTAAAGTACTTTGTGCATGCACTTTAAAATACATTTGTCCTTTTCTTTGTCTTTGACACACATTTGTCATTGACTCTACTACTTTATTTTTAGGTTATCCGGTGTTTTGAGTTGGCCTAGTTGCAGTCACATTTACAACGATTATTACAGTTAAAAGAAATACAGTGATGATTCAGCTTGGTTTGTTTAATGCACTTTTTATTTGTGAAAGTCAACAAAACAGTTGGTGAGAAAAAAGTCTCATGCAGATCCATTCATTTTTAATTTGGTAATTTTTTTTTTACTACAGTATATTATTGAATTGATAATGGATTTGGTTTTAATTGTGACAGGTAGGTAGCTATATTCACAGTGTTATTAATGAATAAAATAAATCTGACAAAAGCTAATAGCAATGCAAAATGGCACTATGTAACACACCACACCAGTTTACTTCCTGTTTTGCATCAGGTATTGATGTAAGTCTTTCTCATGCCATCAGCATTAACTGCATAGAGTTGGTGCACATCTTTCAACAATCCAGCAAACTGCTCCTCCTGTTATCAGACACACAATGCAAGTGTTAACTTAGCCATTTTGTATGAACAAGCCTGAATTAATGATGTACATCTAAACAAAAATTAGACAGAAGTGAAAACCATATAACTTACCAAAACATTCATGCGTTCTACTGCAGCCACAGCGACATTAAGCTTTCTTTCGTCTTCCTCTCTCTCTTCTTCTATGACGCCCAGTCTGCACAAACAGGAAAGAGAAAGAGAAATGTTCCCAGTAGTCTTATCTACAAATAAACACATTTTGACTTCTTTTAACCAAAAATTTGACTTTTTTTTTTTTTACCTGAAAGTTGTGCTTGCCAGCTGTTCTTCGCGGATGGCTAACAGTTTACGAAGTTCCTGAACCTCTGCCTGTAACTGTGTATTCTGTTCTTGGGTCAGGACTATGAAGTCTTCTAACCGCTTCGCCATTTCCAGCTCACGCTCGGTTACCTGTTCCACGCCCAAACGCAGCTCTCCCAACTCTTGCGCATGCTATGAGACACCCAAACTTTGTTAACATACTGTGGCATTTTATTACACCATTTCCATCCTTTATTACACAAGTTAATTCTGACAAAACATCAAAGTAGTGGTAAAATATTTTTACTTAGATCAGTCTGGTTACACGCTGACTTTTTCATAGTATGATTTTTCAAATCATATTATTGTGCTTTATTATACACTCGATGGTCCTGAAACCAGATGCATTTATAGTATCCAAAATAGACCCACCCTGTCTAATATGCTTGTCTCCTCTTGCTCTTGCCTTATTTTTTGATAGGGCTCGTTGCTGTGGTTTTGTTTGATCCAGAGTACTTTTGCTGCTGGGGCTTTGGATTTTATGGCCTGTGACAAACAGAAAATACGCATCAAAGGAAATAAGTATTTGAAAGCACATCATTGGCAAAATGTCTAGTAAATTTGAACCAGTCTTAGTTACTCACATTGCTAGGTGATGAAATTTCCAAACAGGGATCCTGATCTTGATTGTAGTCCTGGCACTGCGTTGGTAGCTCTTCTTTACTTGTCTGCCTCTTTACTGGTTGCCGTTGATGCCGTGATGGTCTGCTGGGGACACTAAAAGCCCGCTGCACCTGCTTCCGCTGACGTTCTTTGCCTTGGTTGGATTTTGAGTCTATGGGAAGCTGCTGCACCATTTGTAATGGACTGTACTTGGGGAGATCCTTTGGAGGTAAATATGTAGGCTTTGTTCCATGAACGCTGTTTCCACGAGAATAGAGACACAGGTTAGAGGAGTGTAAGTACTCTGAACAAACATTGATTTTAAAGCTTGATACAGCTTCTCTTGGAGCCCCCTTGGGGAATTTTGTTTATGTTGTAATATAACCTTACCTGCTAACAGGGATCCGTTGAGCTTCCTGGCCAAGGAACTCTGTGATCTGGTTCAGGATTGAAGGCAAGGGATGTAGGTTGTCTATTTGGTCCTACAAAAAAGATGTAATTTTGCCCATGAGCACATTGTTTAATTAATGAGAATCTCATAATGCTCAGATCTCAGATGTTTTATGGTACCTGTTTCATTACATAGATAATATCGACCAGCAGATTGTGAAGGACTGCTAGACGAAGGGGCAGGTCTACATAGCCATCAAATCGAGCCATGGCAATTTCACTGTCTGGATCAGATACTTTCTGTAAGAATCCTCTCATAGGCTCCCAGTGTTGTTCTAGAAACTCATTCATAAAAAACATGTACTCTTCTTTTTCGCCAAACCTGGTGGATATTGAGATCAAATGGTTGTTGCCGAGAACAAACCTTACAAAACCCTAATTCCAGTGGGATTATAATCAATACACAAAACATTTTGTAGACCTGATGTACGTTAACTAAAAAGATGGAATGGTAATCAGAAAATGAAGGACTATAGACAGGACTTACAAGGTGAAGTTTGCAAGGTTTTGAATGACCTTGGCTGTCAGAGTGAGAGTACGAAGGGTGTTTGGCTCTGGATAGGCTTGGGTGAGGCCAAAGAGTGATGGACTGAGAGTCGCTGGGCATAAGAATCGAAGAAACAGAGATGCTGATATGAGATGGTGTCCGATGTCTGTTTGACCTCTGTCCTCACAATCTGATACCCAGCTGGAAAAAATCTCATTCAGCTCCGCAGGGAATGAGCTGTTCATAGAAGGGAAAGAATTGATCATTTAAAAATAATTTTCCAATGGAAAACTAATGACACCCATTAGGAGTTAAGTGGACATAGTTACTAGTTACTATTATGGATAGTATATCACAACAATTCGGTCATCTTAGATGTGTTTTCTACAGAAAATACTTGCTCTTTGTTTTCAAATATATTTTTTGGGAGTGTGTTCATTTAGGTTTATCTTACTCTTGCATGTCAGTTATTCTTTTTACAACATCAGCACATGTCTCCTTCAGATGTCTCTGGTTGATTGGTAGATCAGAGACAGAGCATTTCTGCGGGTCTACCTCACAGCTCTCTCCTCCACTATACAGTCTGGCTATGAAGTCACCTGTGGATAAAGAGGGTTAAACAGGAGGTTAGAGGTAAATAGTAGTAGAATAGTCCTTAAGTACAGTAGAATATTCCTTACCAAGTGTGTCAATGAGATACTTCTGGCCCACCAATTTCATATATTCGTCAATAGCCTTTGTGGCCAGTGTATTCTCTCTGAAAATCAAAGCCTCATTTTCTCCCAAGCGCTGAACTTCTGCACTACCGAGATCAATCAAGAACTCCTGCACAATCAAAAACCATTCAGAAATCCAAAGAGCTTATGTCTTTTCCTACAGTTACTGCTGTTGCCACTCACCTTAGCTTTCCCAATGCTCTGGAGAACATGAACAAGTGCTCCTGCAAGTTCTTCTTTCTCCCGTACATTGAGAAGGGGTTCCAGGCTGCTGCACATGTCCACATAATTCACTGTGATATACTCTGCAAATTCCTTGTACCTCTCAATAGGCAGAATTTTCAGGATCTTGAATTTGGACTTGACTCGAAGTGAAGCTTGCGGGCCAACTTGGTCCTTTGTTGTACTTGTTCCTGGGGGCTTGTAGGGAACAATGGGATACCACTTCTCCTGATATGCCCGTCCTTTTATTTCTGCCAGATTGAGAGCCACACTTCCTAGAGGATGCTGAATAGAGTCATCCTTAGAATGGCGCTTCTTTTTAGGGTCTTCATCTCTAAAGAGGTGCAGGGTGATTTGGTTGACAGGGGGCAAATTGTCAAGTTCAAAAAATTCGCCCCAGAATAGCTGGCAACCTCCTGAAGCACCACCACCATGGCCTGTGGCAGCTGCTCCAGATCCTCCATCAACTGCTTGGCTGGAGCGTTGGACGGACTTCCCCACGGCCCGGCTACTGGTACGAGCAAACAAGGTACCATCAAGGTGGACCTCACAATAATATCGCTTCTTTGGGGGAAGGTCTTTTGCTTCATTAACCCAAAGGCTCAGTGAGTACTCAGTGCGCTCACAGTTGTCCTGAAGGTAGATAGTATAAAACATTATCATTATTTGTAACAAGTACACAATTAATTAAATATGTTGACGGACCTTAAGTTGAGGAATATTCAATACCTTATTTGGATGAGCAGCACGACGCAAGTCTTCAATCCAGCGGTCTCTTTCTGCAGCTGAACTGCACCCAAAGCAGTGGTTATTCTCTGAGTTGATGACCTTTTATGAGTCAGATAAGGAAATGGCCAGAAAAGAAGAGATTGGTTTGGATTATGGATTGACATAAAAATCAGAAAATTGAAACATAGTTTGTACTTTAATATGCAACAGCAAGGTCTACCTGAAAACAGTACTTCTCCCCTAGAATCGAGCTGTGGACTGGCCTGATGACGGTAGTCTGGTCTGTGCTAAGATCCAGGCTTTTTGCCGCACTGACTGGAATGGATAAAGATTCTTTTGAACCATACCTTGATAGAAAGTGTAAAAGATTGGTAAATGGCATATCATATCAAGCCATCAGATGGTATGTTTGTTCCAATTGACATTAATCTGTACTACAGAGTCAGATCAGTCTTTTTCTATATTATAAAAATGATCCTCCACCTTCCAGCAACACTTAGTCCTGCAGTATTGAGCTGTGTGCTGCTTTTCCGTTTATCATCACCCTGCAAGCGTCGCTTGATTAAATTCTATCATGAGAATGAGAGAAAAGGATTGTCATGGGAAAATACATATATTTATACATGCATTTTGTTCAGCAAAAGTTTCAGATTTCTTAGAAATACTAATGTATGCTCACTTTGACACCACCATCTTGCCCTTTTATTTTGGTACCACTCTGGGGGACCACATGATCTGGGTTTAGCTCTAAAGAGAGAATGAGAACAGTTTCTATATTAGATGATCACTTTGATGCCACAGTATTCCTCTCTTGTCTGTAGTGAGCACTGAAGTTGGTCCATCCCTTTCTTTTTTGAAACATGTTCCATAATGTGATAATTGATCATTAAAGCTTAAATGATGAAATGTATGTGTGCATGTATGTCTTTCTGTTTATTTCATTCTGGTGGGATAAAATACAGCAGAAAGACAAATAATATCAATGCAATCGCAGATTCTGAAACCAAGGCAGGAAGCATAGTAATTTCCTTCCTTCTATGTGCATCAGATCAATAATTACCAGTTTAACAGAAAATGTAACTGCATTACTGCAGTTGGATTCTGTTAATACAGAACAGAACCGAAATCTAGGGGCTTATTTAATTTTTTATGTCAAAAATTAGCTTTTACTTGATCATCCATGTGCCTTTATGAAAGCTGGAGAGCAGACAAGCAGTACCATGCAAAGCATGTGGTCCCAATTTTTGGACTTACATGATTATAGGGGTCAGGCTTAGGGGTGCTTAAATAAATCAAGATTACAAAAGCAGCAGCTCTAAAAATGAGTCATATTTGCTTGGCAGCCTATTAATGTTTTGTTTCTGATGAAGTCTGACACTTTGCACTTTGTCATGAATTTTCAAAGCACATGAACTAACTTGCAAAGAATGCAAAAGTGCGACATTAAAAATGACAATGACTTGAATTGTATCAGCAACTACTGCAAATAGAAATTAAGCTAGCATTTATTGCAAATCTGCCAAGGCCAATAGGGATGCATGACCTGGTATTAAAAGCGCAAAACATAAAAAAAATGGTTTGATTAAACTCCTTTCAACATATTTCCCACATACAGTCTTTGTAGTTGCTGATTCCCACATATACTGTAGTCTGTGTTAAATTGGGAAAAACAATAGGATGCCTTCAACACCCAGTGTCCATCATGGAAAGGTCAACAGGCTTATTTTAGGAGTCTTTACATTGTATGCCATCTCTGAAGCCAAGAGAATACAAGACTTTTAGAAAACCTGACCTAATATGCTTCTAAAGGCCAATCCACACAGCTCAGACAAACACCAACAAACAATTTGGCCATTGGATTTAGAATTTTATAAAAAAATTCTGCACCCAATAGACACTGACAAACTGAACATGTTCACTCAGGTGAAAACAAACCCTGATGCCAACAGGGGTAACACACTGATGGCATTTGTCTTAAACTTTCCATCACAATGTACTATGTACTGTCAAACTTCAGAAGGTAGATATCTTATGATCTTATGATCTTCTAAATTACCAGATCAAAAAGTGAATATATATATATGGAAGCACAGAAATTGGTACGCAACTCAGCCAACAAATAAGCTCCAGCAAATTACATTGTATTTGAAAGCACTACTCATAATATATCTTTGTGCTTTGCAAAAACAACTGAATTAGCTGAAAATTAAGATCAATGTAAACTCGGTTAACTGGATTCTGCCATCTCCTTAGACTTGTTTTAATGCTGATTGAATTTCACATGCATTAAACTCTCCAGCAAAATGATTGGACTGAATCCTTTAAGTAGGCAAAGTTAAAATTATTTTGCTTACCTAGTGCCCCTCCACATACAATCCAACGCCTGAAACCCATGCTTTGGAGTAGCTCAGAATATTTTTTTTCCCTTTCAGAACATTAGACTCACAAATGCCCTTTTATAAGTTTTTTTTACTTTTAATATAAGGGTCCCACATGCTTATTTTGAGTGAAGTAGACAGCACACCCCTTCAGTCGTCCTCTGGTATGGAACACCCAGTTACGATGGTATCTTCAGACACTCAAAGGAAGCAATTTTACAAGCACAAGCACACGCACACATAACGACGTCAACCATTTCCTCTGTGAATACGTTATCTAGCTTCACTTTAGTTACTGACAGGCCGTCATTGGCTAGATAGAGACAGATGATATCTCTCATCTCTTGAAGTCATCTCCGGTTTTTAAATTGTCAGAACACAGCAAGCTCTAGGCAGTTACTTCATTCAAGTGTACTGCAATCCCCTCAGTGATCTTCACAAGATAATGTTCAAATTTGTTCTTATGAGGCCAGTTAGTCAACAATAAAAGTGGATCAGAAAGTTCTGAGCAAAGCTCTAGTGTCATTTGTTTGCAGATAGTGCTTGATTAGATTTCTTGCATCTAATGCAATGACATTTTTGGCTTCAATGTAAATGCAAACTCTGTGATACTGACCAGTGTGACTTCCACTGATGTTCTGGAGACTGAGGCTGGAGAGACAACTGCTGGCCCGGTTCCGTACCCTCATCAAAGGCTGAAATAAATTCAAAAGATAATGATATATTGGCAGCATAAATTGACCTAAAATCAAATAGCATTTCCAAACTAAATGCACTGATGCTTCAAAGTCAATTTAATGGCATACATCCAATACCTTAATCTGCTAAGTATAATGTCTCATCTGTTGGCATTGTTGAATGTGCATGTTGTTCATTACCTCCTCCTCACGTGGGATAAGGATCTGTCCATCTTGAAGAAAGCAGTTGCTAATATCCCAAACGGGAACGTCTTGTGGAGGGGCCCAGGAGAGGCGAACAGGGTCTTGGACCAGGATCTCAGAATCACACTTTTCTTTGTGTTTTCATAAAATGTAAAAGAGTTTACATGCAACGTTTTAATTTAAATAGCTTAGAAGCTTCAAAGACAAAACATACTACATGCAAGAATGAATTTGGAATCCAGTTCCAATATCATAAGACCTTAATTAGTTAGCAGTCCTATCAACATCCAATTACATTTTTAGATCATTTGGGTACAAAAGAAAAAAAAATCTTTCTGTGGATTCTTTACTTTGTTTATTGTTCCATCTCACACATCCTGTTGTTGTACCCTCATTCTTTAGCGCCATTTAGTGGCATCTGCATGTACAATCTTTTATAAGGTTAGAAAGCAAGTCTACACTCTCCAACAGTAGAGATCTTTCTAAGGAACCTTCATAATGATTTCAACTTATGTTTTGTTTAACACTTAGCATTGAATATAAAGCTCTTACCATGCTCTACAATGGCAGCACTCTGCAGACGTTGTCTCTTGAACTTCTGTGAAACTGTTTGCAGGTACTTTCTTATTTTACCCCTCTGCGTTGTGTCCTGGACAGTGGACCCAGATGCCTGTGCGCTGGGGGACTCAGATGTAGAAGAGGAGGACAGGACCGAAGATAGAAGGGACCCTGGTGGCTCTGAAAGTGCTCTGCGGAAAGGGTTTTTTCTTGAAGTTGCTGGCTTGTCTGGTTTGGATGGGCTTTCGCTCCCTCGAGTTGCAGTCGAGCACTTTTCCCCCGCGTCTTCACTCAGAGCTTTGCGCCAACTCTGCATTTTATTCCATTTGTTTGAAGCCCCTTTCTCAAGCCTCTCAATAGCCCCCTGTGCCACCATCTCAGGCTTGGCCCCTGTGTGCCACTTGTACGTGTTGAGTAACTTGCCATCCTCTGGTTGCTGTGGGTCTTGATCAACCGGACTGTTCTGCTCAGGAGACAGTTCCATGTCTTCCTCAATCTGTGGTGCTGATTGCTCAGCACTCGGATCTTTGTTTGTACCCATCTTGATTGCTACTCCGTGACCCAAATTAGCACGTTTTCTGGGCGCAGGATGTCTTGATGCAATGCAAAGTTTGTATTTTCTTGTAGTATCTAAAAGAGTATGGATTCCTCAACACTTACCAGTTCTAGAGGTCTTTAAACATCTTGTAATTTCAATTTTGAGTGCTTCGGATCTCATCATCTGCTCACTTCACCTATTGGCTTGTTTGAAATGATGCAACCTTTGTGGTCCTCAGCTCTTGTCGGTATGAGGCGGGGGGGGTTTTTACGGTGTGTACTTATCGTCCAGTACTCAGGAAGCCAGTCAGTTTGTGGGTGGGGAAATCAGGTTAGGTATACAGGTTGAAGGACGACTGAAAGATGAGGATATTTCCCAGACTGACCCAACTAGTGCAAAATTATAGTGCTATGTTCTTTACTTTGTTATTCCTATTTATGGAAAATCTAGAGAGCATAATATTTCATTTGATCATGTTCTCACACATTGTATTTGAGTTTGAACTGAACTGATATGGTTGTGACTGGAAAAATTCTAATGATCATTGTAGTGTAACATGATCAAGATTAGATTTTTTTGATTATATATGAACAGGGTTGACAGTTTAACCGAAATACGTGCTTGTTTTGTTCAGTGACGGTTAAATTTCCTGTCAAAACAGCAGCACTTCCTGTCTCACTCTGGGGCCTGCTGTGAAAACCACTTCCTGTAGTGGTAAAGACTAAAGTAATCTTGTCAACCTTTCCTTCAAACTGTCACATACAAAACTCAGCATGTAAGATTAGAGATCGCCTTGTTTATTTTTGCACACGTAATTCTCATTTACATACAGTACAGTAACATTTCAAGGTTTCATACAGACACCCAACCAATGTACAGAGTAATGCTAATGGCCTGTTTTATGCGAATAACCTTACATTTAAGTGCCAACCTTTTAACATTGTATAAATGTATATTTAAAATGAAGAGTACTTCTCATACTAATTAGTGGGTTTCATTGTTGTGGCTTCTAAAGCAGTCATGCACCTTAAGTCATGGCATGTCAGTGACAGTAGATGTCCTCGTTGTTACTTAAAAGGATCCGTATCCTGTGAACAACATGTTACAGTCACAGATTAATGTGTCGTTAGGATGACAAGTATTTCTAGCATTAAACTTTGAAATTTCTACGTTTAGCATCTTACATAATTTGTAGTGTTCCCAGGTTGTTATCTCAGAATACAGTGACTCCCCTGGACATCCTGTGCCTGCTACCACTTGTCTATGACCCAGAATGGTAAAATTCTCCTGCAGAAATCCGTTGCTCACTCCGCATTTGACCAGATGATGGTGCACTAGCTCCATGTCATATTGGGCGGGTAAATGAGCAGTGTAGTTCCCGATGAAAGCAACACCATACCCAACAGTATTACGTCCTTTAGTATGAGCCCCTACTGACATCCAACCTCGTCCTTCGTAGATGTAGCCATCAGACCCAACAACAAAGCTTGGAGAGACAGTCAGATACACATAATACTTACAAATGATACTGACTGTGATTTTTGCATGCACTCTACTCAAAGAAAAAATAAAAATATGGGAAAATATGGTTGTATATGCTCTGATCAGTTTGTAGAAAACCCACAAAGTAGGTCAATTCAACTTTTAAACATTTGACATTTTTATGCACGTAAACATTAAAGCTGTTCTAAAAACAGCTACTGGTTTCGAAGGCAGGAACGTAACTTAAATGTAACCTCATAAGGGACTGTTTTAAAATGCTCTACATAAGGAGCAGCTTTGTCGTCATGCTAAAAATGCTCCTCACTTGAAGAACTGGAGAGACTTGATTCACAATTGATTCCTATAGAGTTTGGCATTAGCATGTTGCTATGCTAACAGTTATACACAGAATTAAGCAAGATATTACATAGTACACACAAATGTTGTATAAAGTAATCATTTTTTAATTGAGCTATTTCCAGTATTAATTGAATTTTAAGATTATATCAGCTGCCATTTTGTGTTTATTTTTCCATTGAGAAAATCTGAGTATGCATACTTCCCTACTATATAGTGGGCTAAAATATGTAAAAGAGCAGCATGTCTAAATTCACAGTATTCATAAAACATTAAGCAAAAAGTACTTGGATGAAGTGCACATCCTATTGAAATTTTACTATCCCATGGGAGAGGATTTGCAAATAGCAGTGAGGCTTATGCTGGTAGGTCAATATGACAAATGTAGTACATACAGATTACATTAATGCTAAACATTAGTAAAGCATATTGTTTTAATGGTTGTGAAATAATTACTACTCAGAAAGAGAAGTACCTACTTTTCCAGGTGCAGCAAAAGAGTGAAACACACTCAAAGACTGTGTTTAGAATGCAATATTAGTGCAATATATACTACACAGTATGTACAGTATCCTGCCTACTAGTTTAAATGTAGTATGTGATTTCTTTGTATACTCTGATTTTAAAAATACATTATTATGGTTAAAACATAATTTCTCAATACTTCTAAATGTTTATTTAGTTTTACAAACATTTTTAAAAGAAGTTATTTCATTGCAATGCATTCTGGGACTGCTTTCTCCAGTAAGAACACCTACTGGTTGGAACAGCTTTCACACCGGGATGCTCTCAATATTTCTAAATGTTTATTTAGTTTTGTAAACATTTTTAAAAGAAGTTATTTTATTGCAATGCATGCTGGGACTGCTTTCTCCACTAGGAATACCTACCGTTTGGAACAGCTTTCACACCACGATGCCCACCTTTTTAGGCAGCAAACTATAGGTTTAGGGACAGAACGTATATTTGTGACAGAATCATGCTGAAGCACATGTTACCTGTAACCGATGTCATACCAGCCCCGCCCCTTCTGGTGGAAATGTTGCATTGCCCTCATATTTTTGGAACACATCTGAAGGCTTCGACAGGGTTTGCTGGGAATCGCTGTGTGGTGAATATACAGAAATGGCAGGGGAGGAGACAGAGGGTTGAGAGGAACCAGGGGTGGTGCTGCTCCCCACATACATCTTGGAATGATGGCAGGACACTCTGAAGGAGGGTAAGCACGGAGATTGTTGGTTTAACACCAGCGTTTGATCAGATGAGTTTTATTTGACCAACTGGAAGTACCTTCACTTACCCATATAACGAAGCATAAAGTCTTTAATTCCTTTTTCCATAAGACTCTCAACCCCAAGGTCTCCTTTTTGTTGATGACTATGTAGTGCATCTGCTACTTTCTCTTGAAGCAGTGATACATTTGTGATCTTTTTAAAATTCTCTCTGCGATAGCGACCTCTCAGATGAGTACTCAAGTCATGATCCAACTCTTCCATAGTCCCTAAGTAGTAGCTCCTCAGTAGTGTGCTTAAATTTACTTCAGAGCTGTTAACAACAGAAAGATGCTTCCCAAGTATGGCGCCATCCATTCCACCATGGACCAGAGCATCAGTGGCCAAGGATGGCACGCCTGAAAGAGTAAAAACCATGGGAGCAGATACACTGTCCCAACAACCATCCAAGCCAAGTCGCTGAGGTGGAGTTGCATTCCCAAACTGCAGAAATGACATGCCTAAGTACTTGGCCAGCGGGAGTAGGTGGAAACCATGAGGCTGGTTACTGGCCTCGTTAGCCCGTAGCCCATATTCAAGACCTAAAAGGAGAGGAGCAAGGGCAACCGTTGTGCCATCAGGAGTCAGAACAACTCCCCTCTGATCATGATCATTTGTTATGAAATGATGAGTGACTTCGTCCAGGAAATTGGAGAGATTGTGGTTTATATTCATCCGCTCTGTGATAAAGCTGTTGTTTTCATAGTGAATATCACCTCGATTGTCAGATGATCCCACAAGGTCATGTGTGAGACTGTCACTTTGGTCTGCAATTTTGCGTAGACTCGTCACTAAAGCCAGTGGACTTAGTCCTGGGTTTAAATCTTTTAAGTGTGTAACAGCAGTTATAAAGTGCTCCATGTTCCTCAGATGAACTGCTGTAACTAAAATATATAATTACTTAAGACACAATAATTTTGCATGTGCAATTATAATCAAGCTAAAGAGGGTTTGGGGGGTAATTGAGGTATGGTCTTTATCTCTTTGGAGACTGTACATGTGACAAAAGTATATGTGACACAATAAATTTAAGTATTAAACATATTGCATGTGTCTGCTGTCTTTTGCACATATCGCTAAGGTTGAGATGGTAGTCCAATTAAACTGTATGTATACTGGATGAAGCCGAGCTGTGATAACAATACGCAGGCTAGGTTTGTTAATAATAATAATAATTTGTTACAGTTATATAGCACTTTTCTGTGTTCTCAAAGCGCTTTACATGAAAGGGGGGAATCTCCTCAACTGTCCTTAATCTGACTAAAGGCTGGAATACACTACATGACTGTTGTCCAAAATTTTGCCCCAATTTACCGTCTGGACATATCAGTGAGAGGTGCTGGGAGTCAGAGCCAGTATGCATATTTTTGGACAGTCAGAGATCGTGTTGTGTATTATGGGCACAGTCACAGACAGGCTGGAATACAGTACATGACTGTTTGCCTTGATTTTCAGTCTGGATGTGTCAACAATAGTTGCCGAAAGTCAGAACCAGTCTGCAAATTTTGGGAAGTTGGAAATTGACATATTTCACAGAAAATGACATAGTGTATAATGAGCACAGATGCCGACCATGATACCAAATATATTTGATATTGTGAGCTGATTTTAGTATATTGTGTGCATGTTTCTGCATGAGTTTGTTTAGTTCAGAACGACTTGAAAGTCAGGTAGTGTGTAATTCTCAGTCATGTAATGCATCCCAGTTTTGCTCTCTAACCATTTACAAAGCAGGCAAGTATATGATGCCTGGTATTTTAAAAATGTGTTCAGATTTTAAAAGTCGTGTAGTATATTCCAGCCTTTAGCAAAAATTTGACTTTCAGTTGAACTAAAGCACTCACATGACAATAAAAAGACTACATGGTTAGGATTAGGGTTACTTGCATGTAATTATGCATAATTTATTGTTATTATAATAGTAAGTACATGTAACATGTGTAACAAGTACACCTTAAAATAAAGTGTTACCAACATTTATGGGTGTACGTACCTGAGCTCTGAATGACTATACATATCCCAGACATGGTAATAATCCACAATGCTCCTGGTGTCATTATCAGTACTAAATGCTACGACTCAGTACTAAGTGCTTGATTTGAATGCAGTGTAAGAGTATTTTTACATATGCTGAAACACTGAAGGCAGGACACTTCAAATTCTGCAATTTAACGTTAGTCAGGTGGCGTATTTCATCATGAAAAACATGTTTTTGTGTTGCGTCAATGGGATTGCATGTTTGAGGGTGTACGAGTGTGAATGTTTGTACTCTTATGCGAGTAAAGGTCTTCCCCATAATCTGAATTTAACTACAAATATTGATTTTTGGATGGCAGTGACTGACAGATCTGCCGTTCTGTTTGTTGTGGATGGAAGAGTTACTGGAAATAAAGGAGGTAAAGTTCATAGCTAGATATAGTGGTATATAATGTAATTGCAAAAAAAGTTAGTTGTTGCACGTGTGCATGCAGTTACCTGAAGAATGACTACAACTGTCTGTATTTAGTAACAGCCTGCGGAGAAACTAATTTTCACTGGATTTGTTGATTAGAAGAAATTCTTCCCTATTGCGAAGAGAAGCAAGAGCATTGAAATTAAAGTAGCAGCAAATTTTTAGATGAAAAGGCCAAAGCTGTTTTTGGAAAACTTGCTTACTACTTGCTGAATACTGTGCAGTATGTACTGTATAGCGCATACACAATTTTTTAATAACAGTGGACATTATACAACAAATGCTATACAGTAGTACTGTATGTTCTATGCACACAGAAAATGTGAATACTTTACTGCGGAAGTAGTAGTCGTGGTATGCCCAAGCTTTCTACCAACAATGTTTTGCTAATAATACCTACCATTGTTTTGAGAAATACCTTTACTGCTTTTTTTTATTTATTTTTTATACTTAGCATTTGAACTTGTTTTAGTGAGTTTTATTTAAAAGGTTACTTGAGGCATTATTGTGTGCTGTAAGGTTAAATATCTTACCAAACAAATAATTTTAGTTTGCATTTTGACGTAAAAATGATTTAAAGACACAACTTTTTTTTTTCAGACTTTATTTCATGTGCATGTGGTTTCACAAATGAATAGATAAAAGTAGATAAAGTGAATAAATCCAATGGCATGTCATACCCAACATCCTGTAAATTGTGCCAAGTGAAATTAATGGAAAAATAAAAATTTATATATATATATAATATATTTAATTTAATTTCAAAGTTCTTTACCGGCTTTTCTTGTCACTAGACTCTTCTTTACAGAATGGATTTTAATTGCTTTCAGTTGTGTCCATTTCAAATATTGAAATATTTGCAGAAGAATAAAATTAAATCCATAATTTTTGTCTTTATATAATACTTTTAGCAAACATTCAGAGGGAAAATAAAAGGTACCTGACTGTATGATAGTTTTCAAGGTACCTGACTGTATGATAAGGAAGTGAAGTTTTGCAAGATTTATAATTATGTTGCTGGCACAACACACACCTTCATTGATATTTCAAATTTAGGATGCTTTTTTGAGGCTGCAGTCTACTTCATCTCAAGAACCACATTTACTTGGTGTCTCTACAGTAATGAAAATTAAGTAAACTTGACACCATGACACTATTTATTAATGTTGGGGGAAAAAATCTGTCCTCCAGAATTGCTCCATAAATGTAATAAAAAAATGTCTGCACTGTGCTGAATATATAGCCCTACCAATTAAATGAGAAAGTGCAGTATATTGAGGAACAGTTATGCAGTACAAAACAGCCATTTACCCGCAGTTGAGGCAAATATTACAACACAGATGGTCTTTTATACTCAAGACCTGAGCGAGGGAAAATACTAGGTCTTAGGACCACCAGGTTTCATTCAGACGTTTAAGAATCATTAAAGAACCTGAAAAAGAAATTCCAAGTCTCGTGGTGCTTTATTGGAATATGAGCAGATCTGCAGCCGCAACAGAAAAATTGAGGGTTGTGGTAAATGAAATAACAATATTTATAAAAAACTATTAAATCATGACTGGCCAAATGCCTGGTCAAACAGCAGTGCTTTGTTGCAGTCAAACAGAACATAATTAGAATCTAAATAATGAACATTGTAAAAGAAAATTGTGTTTTTGAAGATAAGAATGTTTGAGCAGTATGGTGAGAGGCATCTATTCATTAGATTTGGTTCCATTGTAGTCGCCCTGCATGTCTGCATCATCCTCTGCAGCATCTGAGCTGTCAATCATTCCCCGTCTGCCACCACCTGTGCGCCTCGGTGTACTGCCGAAGGATGATAGCTCGTTGCCTCGCCTGAAATGTTACAACAAATCTTAGCGTAAAATCACATAGACTTCCACTGCAGGTTGCTTGGTACCTGGTACATTTGTGTTAGCCCTTAAATAGCATGTTTTTGAAACCATTTGAAACCAAGGAAACCTTTTTTAATCTCAAACTGTTCACAAAGCCCGGAAGAAGTTAGTGTCACTGAGTGATCTACCAATCAGCAACTGTATGGAATACGTATGGATTTTATGGAAGACCCAGGTTTGAAAAATGCTGCATTATTAAAAGTATAGTATACTGAATATTATAAATACAGATAGTTCCGGTCCTTGATTCTGATTGGTTGAGCCGCGTTCGAAGCTGTTGTAAATTACGTAAATTTGCTTGGCAACCACTTTGTTGGAACCGCAACTGTTTCTGAGGAACTACATTGTTTGGTGGAAGAATACTGTTTTTATTTAAATCATTACACTTTATTTGCTCTGTTTTATTCTGTGAAACCTTACTACGTATATGGAATAACCGTTTTATAATGCTTCGCGTCATGCCTAACAACGTCCCTTAGCTGTTATAAATTCACTGTAAACCACGGCTTCTTGGGGCTTATTGCTTTAATAGTAATCACAGAGGGTTTGATTTAAAAGATGTTAGGAATTTCAGTTCATATGTGATAAAACTACAGTAATGTAACTGTCTGCTTTTGTTTAATTGATGAATTATTGGTGTGGAGTACCTGCAGTACAAATGTGCACCTGTAATACAAAGAGATAAATCACTTCTTCACCAGGGTCCTAATAAATATATCACCAGAATACAGCCATAAGCATCTTTTACAGTGGAAAGTGGTATTAGACATCAGATTTGTAAGAGGTTAAAGGCAGTGTTAAAACCTCATTTGTAAACCTGTAACCAGGCTAAATGAGGTTGGTTCAGAAAATAGAACCATGCTTTGAGAGGGAAGAGGGAAATATGGTCAAATATGTGCTAGTCTGAGATCGGTTGAGCTTTAGTGGAGGGATGGAAATCTCTTGAGTTTTTATTCATTTGTTTATATTGTCATCATTTGTTTTTTGAAGATCTACAAAAGTCTAATGAGTTTGGAATGATGTGGGTGAGTAAATGATGACAGAATTTTCACAAAATAAGCTACTTATCGTACCTTATGTGCACACTCTGCATAATCTAAGTATATGTAATAAACCATATTTCACTCTCGCAGCCAGGAAATATATTTGTGGCAAAGTAAAAGGAAAGATTTGTGAGGAGTACATCTTCTGTGTCAACTTTTGAGCACAGAGGTACCTACATAGTCACTGTGGGGGTTCAGGATTGCCTCTGCAACATAGACAGAGACAGACAATCTTTGGTTTGCAGTTTATAAAAGGAAGGGATTTGGGCTGTGCTACAAGTGCTGAGAATTTGCTCAAAGCTTTGTCTAAAAGAGTAGTTACTGCCCAAAGATTTCAGTACTTTTTGGGGTGCTGAGCCACATCTTAGGAGCGTTATGCTTACCTGAGTTTGCTCTTGAGGGAAGTGACCTCACGGCTCATGGCATCATTGGCTTCTGTGGCTTCATCCAGCTCTCTCTGAAGCTTTCTACGGGCTGCGGTTATTCGCTGGGACTCTTCCTCGCTCTCTTCCAACTGCCTCTTCAGCTGTTTAACACGAGCATTCGATTTATCCACCTGTGAAAGAGAAAAACTTCTCAGGCCAAGCGCACACTACATTTTAAGTATAGTGAATTACAAGATCATTTTTCTTTTGAATGTAGGTATGATCCCGAAACTTTATGTGAAAAGTATAGGAAAAGAGGAAGGAGAGCATAGCTGCTGTATGGCTAACCTGGTCTTTATATTGTTCTGCTTGTTTTCGTTCATCTTCCACTTGGATCATCAAATCCTTCAGCTTCTTATCCTTCTGGCGAACTGCCTTTGCTGTGTTCTGCTTTTCTCTGCATTAGAAAGAAACATCAGTTACAAACAAATGGCAGCAAACAAGACACATACAATCTGTGACGTATAATCATGTTCTAAAAAAGCTCTGACTTTTCAGCTGGCCATCATGAGCTCTACATAAACTATGCTTCAAAAGTTTGCGGTTGGTAAGAAAAAAAAAGTTTTTTAAATAAGTCTCTTATGCTCACCAAGGCTGCATTTATTTGATAAAAAAACAGCAATATTGTGAAATATTATTACAATTTAAAATCACTGTTTTCTATTTTAATGGTGACTGACGAATATACTGTATATATATATATATATAGATATATCTATATATGTATATATCTATATTGCATTTATATATTTATTTATTTTCAGCAGTACTTTATAGAAACTTATTCCACAACCAGTGAGGAAGCTAAGAACAAGCACATGTACAAACTATTTATGAATGAAGGAGAGATGAATACATATTTTATCTCACAAATCTGTATTGGTTTAAATTTCTTTCAAAATGTGATTTGTGACATCTTTTGAAAATTTTGTTAACTTTTTGTGGTCCCCCTTGCCACTCCTTGGGGGTCCACATACCCCAGCTTGAAAAAAGACTTGCCTGCTCTCCTGCTCAAGTTGTTCCTCCAGTTGTGCCATTTTGGCCTCAAGAGCAGTGATGGAGGACTTAAATTTGGATTTGACTTGGTTCTCCATCTCCTGGAGTTTAGCTTTCAGCTCTTTATTCTGCCTCTCCATCAACTGTCTGGCGCTCTCGTTCTTTTGGGATGTGGTGCGTTCGGCCTGGAGCTCGTTGGTAAGTTGGTCAACCTGAAGGATGAAGAAAACATTTGAGGAAATTACATGGTTTTCATACAAATGACAAAGTTCTGTCTCTGTAATGGCATTTCCATTCTCAAAGTTTTCAAATCAAAATACCTGCTGGACACTCTTCCTCAGCTTGTCATTAAGCATCTCCATATTGCCCTGCTCCTCCTCCAGCTCTTCCTCCAGCTGTTGGATCTTCGCTTCTAGCCGTCTCTTCTCGTCAGCCAGTGCAGATCTTTGAGGTTCAGTTAAACCACATATTAGTTTCAATCAGAATGTGCTTGGAGCACATATTTCCCGAAATGTTTCGGTACACAAACTGTGCTGGTATGTCTAAAAGTGAGCTAATTCACATAACTGAAATCTAGAACTACACTCTGTTCCCGTACAAACAGTCACACTAAAGAATGTCTACCATTAATTGTGACAGTGAACCACATGTTCCAACGGAAGTCGATTTATCAGAGGATTATAATGGATTCCACAGGATTCAAATATTTCTATGATATTTTATTTGTCATACTCACTTTCCAGATGCATTGCTGGCCAACTCATCAGCCAGTTCATCTCTCTCAGCTTCAGCTTGTTTTTTAGCCCTCTCAGCTGCAGCCAAGTCCTACATTTAAAGAATTTAACTGAATTCTTCAATAATAAAGATGAGACAATCATGCAAATCAATTGGTGCAAGAGTTCACAATCTTTTTTTGTCAACTGAAACCCTGAAACTTGATTACTTAAGATAAGTAATGCAAGCATGTTTATAAACATAATGAATTATGAAAATATTCTCATGTTTAAAATATATATTGTTCTTTATTGTCTTCTTTATTTTTAAAATACCAATTAGAATATCTATATCAGCTTATTTTAATTTACTTTTTCAAAATACTTTTTAAAATGTAGTTCTATATTTGTGTTTATATCACTATCTAACCCTGTGTAGTTTCAACTCTCATCATCCGTGAGCCCTTGGTTGGGAAACCATAATTTAGCCAATTCAAATAACCCAGAATTGTACTAACTTGGAAATAATACATTTGTTTGAATGAACAGCCCCATACACACCTCTTTTTGGACAAATTGGCTCAGTATATTATTCATAGTAGCCTCACCTCTTGCAGCTGTAGAAGTTCAGCTTCCAAAGTCTTGGCCTTCCTCTCATTCTCCTTGGCACTGGATAAAACTTCCTCCCTGGCAGCTCGAGCGTCATCAAGCTCTCTTTGGAAGTCTTTCATTTGAGCCTAACACACTCAAATAATTACTAAATTACTCCATTTATAATTGGAGTTTTAATAAATTTATCCAATCACAAATTTTAGTTTTCACCTGGAGCTTGCGGAGCTGCTTGATCGCCTCTTCTCGTCCCTTGTTAGATGTCTCAATCTGGCCCTCAAGGTCCTTTATGTCTCCCTCCAGTTTCTTCTTGGAAGCAGCTATTGCGGTCCTTTGCTTACGCTCATCTTCGAGTTCAGTTTCCAGCTCACGCACCTGTTGGTTAAGATGTCCGTTTAAACCCATCTATACATATGGAAGTCAAAGTCTGAGTGAAAAAGCAATACTGCACCTGTTTGATCAACTGCCTCTTCTTCTCCTCCCCTTGCTCATCTCTGCCCTGGAGATCTCGCTCAAACTGGGCCTTCAGAGCCTGCATGTTGACTTCCAGACGCAGTTTGGCATCCTCTGCAGCCTGTAATTCATCCTCCAGCTCTTCCAACTGAGTCTTCATCTCTTCTACCTGAGCCTCCAGGCCACGTTTGGACTTCTCAAGCTCGTGTACCTAAAATTAGAAAATGAGTTTGACTGAAATTTCTCTGACCTTAAAATGACCTAATGGAAGGTTTGTTTATGATTGACATTTACTTTGTGGTTTACAGTATTTGAACTTACGTTCTTGCCCACATCATCTTTGGAGCTGACCAGGTCCTCCATTTCAGCACGAAGGGCTTTATTGGCTCTTTCGAGCTCCTCACGGGCTTCTTGGGCTTCTTCGAGAGCTCTGGCTAAAGACAGAGCCTTGGTCTCCTTCTCTCTGGCCTCGGCCTCTGCGCGATCTCGCTCATCTGCATACTTATTAGAGATGCTCTTCTCTTCAGCAAGCATCTGAAAGGAAATGGCAGAAATGAAGAAACTCCCACATCCACTGGCAAAACGAATTGATTCAGTAGACATGTAAAGTTTTGAGAAGTAATCAGAAACCTGATCAAACTTCTTCTGTTTCTTCTCAAGGCTGGACACCAGCTGTCTCTGGTTGTCTAAATCCATCAGCGTGTCCTCAAGCTCCTGTTGCAGTCTGTTCTTGGTCTTCTCAAGCTTGTCATAGGCTGCTGTCTTCTCCTCAAACTGAGTATTGACCGCCTCCAGGTCTCTCTGCAGCCGCTTCTTACCTTCTTCTAAAAGTTCTACGTTACCTGACACCTCATCCAGCTTCTTTTTGAAGTCAGCGAGCTGTGGACACAAGGGATATTCAAGCTGTAAATATTGAGGCTTTAATGGAGCAAGACCATTGATTATTCATCTTATTGTTAACCTTACCTGAATGTTCAGTGTCGAAACGTGCCTCTCCACATTCCTCTTTGCTTCTGCTTCCTCCTCAAGCTGCTCCTGAAGGGCATTACGGTCATCCTCCATTTGACGTAGTTTGGTGGAGAACTGGAGCTTTTGTCTTGTCTCTTCAGCCAGCAACTCCTAAAAATGTCAAAATGCAAGTCAGCCAACAACTCAAATCCTGTTCATGCTGCTAAATTATGCTTCTGCTTTGAAGCTATAAATCAAAGAACACTACATAACATTGCACATACCTGTGTATCTTGCACTTGAGAGGTTAAGCTAGCCACATCCTTGCTAAGTTTGATGTTCTTCCCCTCTGCTTCATTAAGAAGGTTGGTAACACTCTCTAGTTCCACCTGCCAGGGCAAGAAACACGTTAAATACACAAGATGTTTGACGTAACAAACATGTTTTTACTGTAGGTTCTACCAAAAGTGACATAAATATATCTAATAATACATGCTCTGCCATCACTCACAGTGATTTTAGAGACCCGATCTCCCAGCTCGGCTTTCTGCCTCTCGCTGTCATTGAAACGAGACTGCAGGTCAGCAAGCTGTCCTTCCACTTTCTTCCTCTTGTGTTCCACATCCTGTTTGCTCTGAGTAAGAGAACGGATCTCCACGTGGAGTTCTGATGTTTCCTTCTCCAGAGCTTGCTTGGCTTTCTCCAGGTTTGACTTTACCTAAGAAGCATTTCATAGATGTTTTACATTAGCACTAGGAGTTCTTCAGAATGCAAACATATGAACAGAAATAACATTGATATTTGATATGGTTGCCTACCCTCTTAGACTGCTCCAGTTGTTCTGTAAGCTCCTCCAAAGCTTGGGTATGTTTCTGTCTCATCTCCTGCACTTGGGCCTCATGGACACGGCTCTCCTCCTCCATGGCTTTCTTCAAAAGAGTCACCTCCTGCTCACGTTTGGCCCTAAAAAATGTGCATCCTGACAATCAGGTCAATGGTGTCTAGTAAAGCCTAGTAAAATCAATACAATGCATGCCAGATTAAAATGCAGATCTTTGTATCTACACACACCTGAGCTCCTGCTGAGTGGCTGTGGTGTCCAGTGTGTCCTCCAGCTCTGATTTGAGGGCTTCAAGCTCTTCTCCCAAGTCTCTCTTGGTTTTTTCAGCCTTATTCCGGGCAGCCCGCTCTGATTCTAGATCTTCCTGAAGATCTGAGATGTGTCCCTCCAGCTCTCTGATCTTCTTCAGTGCATTGTTTTTCTGAGCTGTCTCATCCTCCAATCTGAAACAGAAGCACAAAGGGATTACAAAGGTTACTGTAGGTTTCTGTGTGAATTATGCATGAAAGTATCTTCATACGAAATAATATACAAAAAAATCATGCATTTTAAATGAAAGATCTGTATACCGTGCCAGTGCGGCCTGAAGTTCCTCCTCTTTTTTAGCTAGCTGGGCTTTCAGATCAGCAATCTGAGCTTGAAGGTCAGCAACCTGCTCCTGAAGGTCATTTGATTCACCCTCCAACTTTCTCTTGGCCTTTTCCAGCTCCTGTCGAGTCTTTTCCTCTTTCTTCAAGCGCACTACAGATTATATAAAAAATATTATCACTTATAACTTAATTCAGTGAATTAGACATCAATGTGATTGATTTCCAGACAAACATTGTCATCATGCATCAAAAGTAAATAATGGACAAACCCTCCAGTTCTGAGATCATTGACTCATGCTTATTCTTTAGCTTTGTCAGGTTTTTGGATTTTTCTTCTTCTTCAGCAAGGTTTGAGCTAAAGTCTGCTACCCTTTCTTCTAGAATCTTCCTCTCCTGCAAATAGAGTACTTAAAATTGAACACTTCAATTGCCACCAAAATATGTCCTCTTAAAACAAGAAGAACAAATCTAATTTGTTAAAATTAACCTTCTGTAATTTGTTGTTTTGGTCCTCTATCATCAGGATATCATCCTCTAGCTTCTTGATCTTGGCATCACAGGTAACCTTCTCCAGTTGCAACTTCTGACGAGCATCTTCTTCCTCCTCAAGATGTTCCTCAAGATCCTTAGAACATTATTTTAGAGACAAGAGACAGCCATGGACTAAATAGAAGCATTTAAAGATATCTAAGGACTGAATTTGAACAAGTGCTTGTTGCCTGTGAATGAAAACCAATAAATGAAAACCTACTTTGATCTGATCATGCATTTTCTTCTTTTCCAGTTGTAAGGCTGCACCACGATCCTCCTCCTCCTCCAACCTGGCCTCCATCTCATGCAAGATCTCCTCGAGTTCTTGTTTTTTGGTAGCTAACCGTACTCTCATTTCCTCCGCCTCTGCGTAGAGCTCTGTCTCAGCCTGCAGCTTCTCCTGGAGCTGGTTCCTTTCATCCATAAGCTACAGATGAAAGGATCATATCATATAATCAGTGTATGATTAATTGCTATTAAACACAAGAGGACAAAGTCAGGGTTTTGACATACCTGTGCATGTTTCAGTGAAACATCTTTTAGCTCTGTCTCAGATTTTTGTGCAGATTCTTTGGCTCTTTGGAGCTCCTCCTCCTTCAGACCCATCTCCTCTTCTTGGCGTGTCACCTGGAGGAGAGGCTTCACCTGTGGGCATTGGTGGAAACATGTTTAGATGAATACCCTTTAACATATTACTAAGAAACCAAATTTTTGCACCATATTCAACCAGTTACAGGAAAATTAGAAATTTAGAAGATAAGAAATGTTTCACCTTGGTGAAGAGTCTCCACCACTGCCAGTTCCTGAGTTTCAGATAAGCAGCACAGTTCCTCTGGATCACCTTCATAGCTGTTAGCTGTTGCTGCCTCTTAGCAAAGGCCCTGCACAGAGTTTTAAATAAGAATAACTCAAATTGCAAATGACCATTTTGAAAAATACTGTATTTCTAAACTCTACCCACTTTCTAGCTAGGAATCCCCTGGCCTGTGCCTGGAAGGCAATGATAATGACTGTGATCTTCAAGTCACGCTCCTCTTCAAGCTGGGCCAGGACTCCTGTGCGGAAGAAGATTTTGCTCTGACCAATACGGTACAGGTTTGGGTCCAGGTCCAGGTGCTTGATCTACAGAGATGATTTGGTATGAATAGATGCCACAATTAGATACAAGTTAGCAGAGTAATGAAATAACTCTGGCAAGAATACTGGGAAAATTCCATGAAGAAAAGAGGAGTAAAACGTGATGATGAAATCATTGTTGAGACTATATAAAAATGTGACTTGCAAATGTAATTGTTAGATGTGCTGCAGGTATCTTGGCTTTGTTCTCTTAAGCAATAAAATCAGATTTTGCATCTGAAACTTCCTGACTCAAGAAATTATTTTTTTATTATAAGATTTAATTGGATAACATTTTACCATCAGACAGCAGGCCTGCTTGCCATCCATGAAGCCCTTTGGAATAGCACTTGGTGCCAAGATCTCATATCTATATGTCAAGGTAAAATGAAAAGAACTGTATTACATCTGATAACCTGTACCATGCAATATATTTAGCACAACATATGTAATCACACTTGTATTGAACTGCAAAGTGGAGTCCAGGTAGCTATGTATTTTTTACTTTTTGAATGTTGTGAATCTTGCAATGTCATTCTGGAGATTTTTTATACTGTTTTTAACTTGTATAAGACAATAATACAGTTAGTCTCACTAAATGAAAAGCTCTATCTAAAATAATAAAGCTACCCACCGCTGTCTGAACTCTTGGAAGACAATTCTGTTAGGGAATCCTTGGCGGCAGATACGAATGCCCTCTAGCACACCATTACATCTCAACTGTTCAAGCACCAGGTGGGCATCCAACTTTCCTGCCTGAAGGTGAAAAAAGTACCTTCAACGTGCATATAGACAGATACAAAACTAGACTGAAAATTAACCCTATGACCAAACAGCATTGGTACCACCAATTTTAACATGGTATGCAGCAGTGACGTACCCGTTTCTCATGGTTAGGGATAATGCAACGGACAAAGTTTGGCTGCGTGTTGTGCAGTGTGGTCATTAGTTTGGCCAAAGACTCTTTGTAAAGCTGGCCCACAGTACGGAACATGCCCTTCTTCGTCTTAGAGGCACCAGGTGCGAGGCTGTCTGACATTTTGGCAATGGTTTCCAATCCAACCACACGGTCAGCTGAGAAATAAAAAAGAATATAGATGTCAGCAATTATTTTTATCTCAATTACACTTTTGATGCCATACTGTGCTTTGATTAACCAAAACAAAAAACATGTAGATCATGTTTCTGTGACACCAATTATTAACATCCATTCAGTGGTCGCAGCTGACTGGTGGATAGTGTATGAGATATGAGAAGCATGTATAGCTGATACTGACCATCCTTCCACAGATCTTGCACAAATGGACTGGAGGAATTATTGAGCAGTGCTGTAACATTGTCATTTAAGGGGTCCATGTTCTTGGTCAGCCAAGCTATGGCATTGTAGTCCACCTAATTGAGAAAGGTTAGGTTGGGGTCATGATATTTAATACAGAGTGAAAAATTCACTAAGAAAGAACTGTGCACGTCTGCATTTTTTTAACAATCGCCACAAAATGCAAGCTGGACATTATTGTCACAACACAATTCCCTACAGTATCTTGCAGGCCTGCTCTGAGTTCTGAATATGCCCCAGAGTCTGTATTTCTTGGGTTATTATTGCCTGGATCACAATACTTTCTAGATGTAAATCAATAAATAAATCTTTACTTTAAGTCTGAACTCACCCGTCCAGCATAGTGAAGCACAGAGAATTCCGTCTTGTCCTTCAGTTGCTTAGGTTTAGCAAACTTAGTATGATTAACATGAGTGTTGCAAAGTTTCTCCACGAAGGAGACATCTGTTGCCTTTGGAAACCAACACTCTTCATCCAACAGAGCCAGGATGCCTGGAGGATTGTTCTGTGGAGGAGTTTCAGTAAAGTGAGTGACATTACATTCTGTAACAATAAGAAATCATTACTTCAACGTAAGACTTCCATCAAAAGTGTGCTTATTACAGCAATTACACAGAGCAAGAATCATTTTCTACACACACTCAAACTTACCGGCCTTTCAATAAGCTCGATGCAAGGTTGCAAATCCAGCCCAAAGTCAATAAAGTTCCATTCGATGCCTTCACGCTGGTACTCCTCCTGCTCCAGGATGAACATGGTGTGGTTGAACAGCTGCTGAAGCCTCTCGTTGGTGTAGTTGATGCAGAGCTGCTCAAAGGAATTGTCCTGAAGGAGAAAAACAGTATATGCCATTAGCCTTAATAGTTAAGTTTTTTTTTTACCAAATGTAATTATTTTCTTTTGTTTTTTTCAAACCTCAAAGATCTCAAAGCCAGCAATGTCCAAGATCCCAAGGAATGAGGCACCCTGACGTTTCGTCTTGTCCAGTGCCTTATTAACTCTTAGAAGGATCCAACGGAACAAACGTTCATACATGGCTTTAGCTAAAGCTTCAATGGCAAAATCAGCCTATAAGGGAAAAAGTATATTATTGTTAATACTGTACGTACTTCCGTAATGAAAATCACGCAGGGGATTTCCAGTTTCATCACAGATCTGAGCGACATTACACAAGTTCCACATCTTTACAATTGCAGCAAAACTATACACTCTCTTCACCTGTTCTTTGGTTTGGGCCTTCTGCACAACCTCACGACCCACTTTAATACGTGGCGTCAGAATGGCTCTTGTGAAGTCTGTCACATTAACGCCTTGGAGATGGCAAACTTTCTGGGCAGCTGAGAATGAGACACACATTTCAGCAGTCATTTATTGATTTATATTAGCCTGAGAAGTCTTTAATTGGGCATTTTCCCCAATGTTTCTGACCTGTGTTGTCTGGCATGGTAGCCTGTTCCTGGTTCCTCTCTTTCTTGAACTCAATGTTGCCCAACTGAAGCACAGTTGAGACAACTTTGAGGACATCTGACAAAAATAAATACAGTTTCTCAGAATTATCTTACTAAATTCTTAATAAGTAGAAAATGTCTCTTGTTTTAAGGACACCATGTGTATTTTTCACTGCGTTTAATACCCGTTCTTTCTTCAACAGTGAAGCCCATGATATCCATGGCCTCCATGGTTTCTTCATACATTTCATCATCCTGGTTGCCTGTAATCTGGACATGGCCAGCCGAGAGGAAACGGTAATTGTTGAAGTTTTCAAGCAAAAGCTCCTCTGCCAATAGAGAATAAAAATCACACGACATATCCCAGCAACAGTACAGTTTATGCAAGAATATCTGTCTGTGATTAGGTATATATCCATGAAAAACTGTCCCCATATGCCAATATGTTTTCACATATTGAAGTGTCTCCACCTACCGCGTAATTTGTCCTGTGCTCCAGCTACCATGTAGTAGAAGATGTGGAAAGCTCTTTCAGTTTTTGCTTGTCTGATACAACGAGATTTCTCCAACAGATCTGAAGTGATTTGGACATTAAGGAGAAACTTGGCAGAGATAAAATATTTAAATTGATATTCTAATTGTGTATTAATTCAGGATGTGAGATTGATCTGCATCTGTATTTGGCTTATACGAGTCATCAAGGATACAGGTCTCTATGTTGGCTCCAACTATGAAACCTGTCACATCAAAGTTAATGCGGATGAATTTTCCCTGTGAAGAAATTATTTTGAAACCATTAATTAAATACAGTCTTGGTTGATCGGGGTAAAATCTGCTATCATACAGCATTCGCAAACTTACAAATCGGGAAGAGTTGTCATTCTTGATGGTCTTGGCATTGCCAAAGGCCTCTAGAATTGGATTGGCCTGCAGTAGTTGCTTTTCCAGCTCACCCTACAGTACCAGGGTTGGAAAGTAATGAGAATCATTCCATAGAAAACATTTCAAGGAAGAAAAAAGGAGAATGGGACATTCCAGAAGATTGGAAAAAAATTAAATAAAATCAGAAGACAACTAACAAAAGGCCCTCCTTTAGAGTATACAATGCACTTTTTAATTATAAATGTTTGGCAGGACAAAATTGTGAAATGTAATACATTTAGCCTCAAATTATTTCTTAACGTGTGCTTCAGATACTTAAGATTCAAGTACCTTAAACAGTGCACAAAAAATTAGGTCATGTACATTTAGATGGGCATAATCCCCTTAGATCAAAATAATGCTGTTCTATTCGCTGCCAAGTCTTATGCAATGAGAAGCCCTGCCAAGCATGTCCACCTTATACAAGGATATCAAGAGCATTGGTTGAGGTCATACTAAGCATGTAGAGAAAGGACATATTAATGGGGTTCATGAAATGGATCTCAGTAATAGATCTTCAAGCGTTCACATTAGAAGATAAAAGTTACTCAGTGGGATGAAACACAGAGTCCTTAGAGAGCATCACGCTGCTTTTGCATCACAAAGCCTCTGGTGTCATTTGACCACATAATTCGATTGTCTTTTTTAGACTTAAACGAGGCAGAAAAAGGTTTCAACCGTGACACAAACTTTCAATTACTTTCTTACTGAGCTTCAAAAAAGAAAAAAATCTAGAAAAAGAAGATATCTACCAGAGACAGCTTGCCGCTGAGAAGGAAAGAAGATCGCTGATAGCTTCAGACACTGACAAAGAAAAATAAAGTAAACTAGAAAAGAAGGAGAAGAAGTGACATTTAGAATGATGGAGACAGAGAGATTGTTGGGAAGAAAGAGGACAGTGTTGGTAGACTGTGGGCTAAGGGGGCGTTTACACAACATTGTTTTCAACTAAAACTGTAAAACTTTTTATGCATTTTGGTCATTCATTTTGGGGGCCTAAAAAATGCTAAGTTTTGAAACACAGACACATTGTGTTTCTTTACAAAGTGAATCTACAACTACTGGCTTGGCGTACATAATACAGCATTTTAATTCATTTTCATGGATGTGTGTGAATGTTTTTGTGTACAGATGGCAATTATACAAACAAACAAAAAAATCCAAAAATGCAAAGGTAAAACTTTTTCCGTTTTAATGCATCAAATCTTGTGTAAATGTACCACAAGTGTTCCTTTTACGTTAAACTGAAGTCTAATTTTCCAGATCAGTAGTCTAATAAAACTAAATAAAACACACATACAATCATGCTAATGGACCATCGTTTTGGATTAATGTTCATGAAGTTAGAAAACATAATGAGAGAATACTGTAGGAAAAATAATTGGGTGCAAACGCGAACAACAAGAGTGAAATAAAAAAAACCAGAGTGGAGCTCGATTGAAAATACCTGTCGATTCACTCCACTCACATACTCTGATGTTCTCTCTCATTCACATGCAATTCACCTTATTTAAGTTTCACCTAAAGAAAAAAACACCAATAATTTCAACCTTGAACTTTTCAGAGCCCAAATAAATACATTATTCTTACATGATAAAAAGGATATCAGAAGAAGTGTTTAGTAAATTTCAAAGTAGTGCATTCAAGTGTGTCACGAAACTACTTTAGGAACCAAGAACATAACTATTATGGGCATACCTTTAAAGCTCATATGCATGGCAGTTATGCATAAAATGTCCTAAAACCAGCTATAATGTGTGCATATATTTTGGTTGCATTGCATAGGCTTCGTTTTCTCCTTATGTGTCACATTTCCTCCCTGGACACAGTAGTTGGGAAAGTGTACTTTTAAGACGTAAGGGGGCACTTACAATATGCGGGGTACGTGCAGAAAAAAGTACTGCAACGTGTGGCTTATCGCTGAGTGACTTGTGGAGGGAAAGACGCGGTGTAATCTGGTGCGTCTTCCGAGCACGGTGGAATAGCGGGACAGGGCGGCTCATCGCGGTTGTTAGTGACTGGAAAGAAATCCGCGTGGAGACGGGTCGGGGGGGGGGCCAGAAAAAGCCGGGGCACACCAAAGGGGGAAAGGAATAAGCCGCGTGTCAAGGGAAAGGGAAACTCCTCGGGGACGGTGCGGGGCAAGCGAGAAGGCATGGGAGGGAGGAGTGTAGTGTAAGCCCCGACGGCGGGCACGCACAGTGGGCAGGACCAGGCTGTGTGTGCCGGTGTGTGGTGCTCGGCCCGGTAAAGTAGGGGGTCGGGCTGAGGAGTAGGGTGTGTAAAGGAGCATGCGCCTTCGACGTGAATCACAGGGGGAGAGTCTTCTGAATTAAACATGAAGATATTGGGGGTTGATGGACATTTTAATTAAGGAGGGCGACGGCGCGTGGCGGCATGTCTGGGATTGTACTTATTTGTAGATGTCCTGTTTGAGGAAGATGAATCGTGGTGTTGTGGGTGAGTGAGATGAATTATGCATAGTCTTTTATTTTTAGACTACAACATCTTCTATTCTCTCAACAGGGGGGCAGGAGAGCGGACAAGCAATAAATTGAAAAAAAAAGTACCTTGCGTTACGTAGTGGAAAAGTACTCAGTACTCTCTTCCTTGCAAATTAAAAAGTAATGCGTTACTTTAAAAAAGTAATCTGATTATGTAACTCACGTTACTTGTAATGCGTTACCCCCCAACACTGATCGTACCTCGTAAGTACACATTAGCACAGATCTACACTGAGATGGTATTTTTATTCCTAATGCACACACATATGAGCTTGACAGATGATGCACATTAACCTGTGGTAGATTAATAAGTGATCAAGGAAAAATGAGAAAGGATATAAGATCAACAATTCAAAAGGCTATACGTTGGCATGCACACACACACTGTGCTCAGACAGACCGTTTCAATGCCAGGCATCTGCTCTGGCAAAGAAAAAGTTAACCACATCTCAGATGGGGGAATGGGACACACGTGACCTAACGGCATAATCTTGATCTCATAAACATCATGCGAACACTGGAGCTCTTTGGCACATGTATTTAAACAGTAGCCTTACGGGTGGTTTGTTTAGAGGGTCCCTCCATGTAAGACTTGTCTAATGTCACTCTCAGTGAGAAACTCAAGCATGCAAACTCTCAAACCCACACAAGAAGGAGTTTTGCACAATCCTTTTTACTCACATAGGCAAACTGTTGTCCTGTATGTTGCTATTTGAGGAAATTCATTAAGGAAATTGTCATTAGATAAGTGTTAACTAAGAGCATTCTGTTGCATTCACTGGTTTTCCTTTAGCATATGCAGAAGTCTTGATTTCCTTGAGATACAAATGGCTCAGCAGCATATAATCAAAACATATTTCGGTATCAGGCAAAATAAGAGCCGGTACAAGAGCCAGCATAATCTTGTGATAAATGGGATATGATATCAAACATTAAAGCCTGAAAGGAGTGTTCTTATCTGTTCACAGTTTGACCTTTGCACATCATTACTTTAGTAATTACGAAAGGATTCAGAATGTCAGACTCTGATTTAAAAGAATGGGGTCAAAGCAAGGGCAAATACTGATGACTGAACCCATAAGAACTGGCTTGAGAAGAAGATAGAAAGAGTTTTTCTGACTGTTTGTACTTACAGCGCTTGTGTCTTTCTTGCCTTTGTGGGACGAGGCCACTACAGCCAAATACTGGATGACTTTCTTGGTGTTTTCTGTCTTCCCAGCACCTGATTCACCACTAGGACGAAAGCAACAGTGAATGACAAAACTGTGTTCTTTTATTCTATAATACCTATGATCAAAATACCAGTTTTTGCAAGGTATCAAAAGAACAGTATTACAGTTTTAAGTGAGATTAGGTTTTGGTTCTGTGTTAATGTCATAAAAATCAGTACATGTCTTGACACTATATTTGCTGTGTAAAGAAGGTCATGTATTTTTTCAGCTTGTCCACCATATTTATGACCATCAACAGAGGAAAAGTAATGACCGTGAATACAAAACACATGAACAGAGATATCAAGAAAATTATAAATCATCAGGAGAAAATTCGTTTGAAATAAAATCTTATGTTCACCAAGGCTGCATTTAAAAAAAACCAGTAAAAAACAATATGGGATAATTACACTGCTGTCTTTGAAATGTAATTATGTCCTGTGATGCAAAGCTGAATTTTCAGCATCATTACTCCAGTCTTCAGTGTCACATGGTTCTTCATAAATCATTCTAATATGCTGATTTGCTGCTCAAGAAATGTTTCTTATATTAAGGTTGACAACATTTGTGCTGCTTAATATTTTTGTGGAAATTGTGATAGTTTTATTTTAAATATATATATATTTTTTGTAACAGTCTTTACTGTTACTTTTGATAGATTTTTTGAATTGTCATCTATATTTTACCTTGTTATAAGGGGTTACAGTGCACTATTGCCTTCTATGATAGGAAAGAGATATGACTGAACCTTCATTCTGACAAGCTAACATTTCCATATTAGGAAAACTGAGTCTGGGATCCACAGGCCCTGCTGCAGCCCAAGGGCTGGTTCTTTGGCAGGAGCAGGATGCCCTCAGATCAGTTCACTCAACACAACACAAATAAAGCCATTTTATGGGGCACTTTATGCTGCATTGTTTGTAGAACCACAGTTTTTGACCATTTATGATACAGTAAGGTAAAATTCATGATGGTTATGGTAACTGTTGCCAAATGGTGACTGACGTACTGGACTATTTCCATACACCGCGATGGATAAGAGGTATGGGAAAACACATGTGGGTTTTTCACAGAGGCCTCAGACCAGTGGTTTTTAACAATCCATGTGTTTTTAACAGTTTAACAGTGCGTTTTTAATAATACTCTTTGGGTGGTCATTCTCAATCTCCAAAAGACTCTTTGAGACAGCCTAAAAAAAAAAGTGTCTCCATGAGAGCGTTGGGCCAAGTGGAAACATCCTGATGTCATTAGAGAATTCTGTGCCCTAGCAACAGTTACCCTAGAGCAGTTTAAATGGCTTCCATTTCCTATTCCACACTCAGAGGAAGTTTGCAGACAGTATCTATGGGTGCCTCCCACACTGACACATCGAATCAACACCATTTTATTTTAACATCCTCATATTTCACAGCTGTTTTATTATCACACATATGTAGAACAATGATATCACCCGTGAACATCAGTTTATGTCTTTTCAGTAGAGCAACAGCTATTTTTGCATGTTTTTTTTTCAGGACAGACCATGTTTTGTTATGGGGCCTGCACAGATGCAAACCAAATGCCCCAGTAATGACTCAAAAACAAGCATAAATGAAGCCAACATGCTTGATCTGGATTTAGAATCAGGACAGGGGGCACATTTCCTGTGAGTAGGCCGACTCTGAGGAGACATGACCCTTGGGGTTCATCTGCCTTGTTCCCTTCCCACTGCTGAAGACTTTTAGAAAAACATGTACTAGTAGAAGTTCCATGGTTAGTGTAGCAAAACCATGGTTCATTTGTTGTTACCATTGTTTAACTACAGTAACCGTGTTTTTTTTTTTTGGTTTTATTTGTAGTAAAACCATGTTAATTTTCGTAAGGGATAAGAATTTCTCTTACTATGACCTTTTGGTGACAACGGTGGTTGTTTTCAAACATTTTTTTAATTAAAAGAAACCGGGAGTATTTATATATTTAATTAACCATTATTAATTTTGTGATTGCAGAAATTTCAAGAACTATATGTTCTTCAATTAGAACAATATTATAAGTTGTTGAGGGGGAGAAATATGATTGTGGTTTATGTACACTACCGCTCAAAAGTTTGGGATCAGTAAGACTTTAATGTTTTTTAAATAAGTATCTTATGCTCACCAAGGCTAGGCTTTAGTTGATCAAAATACAGAAAAAAACTGGCAACCTTAGCAAAACTGTGTATTACATATATAAATAATGGTTTCTATTTTATATAACTTTAAAATATAATTTTATATTCTTGTGATGGCAAAGCCTAGAATTTTCACCAGCCATTAATCCCGTCTTCATGTCCCACAATAATCCTCTAAGAAATCATCTAATATCTGATGTATTATTAGAAATTCAATGTTTGGCAACAGTTTGTGCTGCCAAATATATATATATATATTTAAACTTCGATCTTTTTCAGGTATTCTTTGATGATAAAAAGTTAAAAAGAACAACGTCCATTTCAAAAAAAATCTTTTCTAACCATATCAATTTTGCTATCATTTCTTATCATTTTAACACTCATTGTTGAAGAAAAAGTTGTATTTCTTTCACATAAAAGCAGAATAAACATTAAATGACCCCCAGAAACTTTTGAACAATAGTGTATATTGTTAGAAAAGATTTCTATTTTAAATATATGCTGTTCTTTTTAACTTTTTATTCCTCAAAGAATCCTGAAAAAAGTATCACGGTTTCCAGAAAAATATTAAGCTGCACAACAGTTTCCAGCACTAATAATAAATCAGCATATTATAATTATTTCAGAAGGATCATGTGACACTGAAGACTGGAGTAATGATGCTGAAAATTCAGCTTTGCATCGCAGGAATAAATTACATTTACTGTTATTATATTGTAATAACATTTTGCAAGATTTCTGTATTTTTGATCAAATAAATGCAGCCTTGGTGAGCAGAAGAGATTTCTTTATAAAAACATTACAAGTCTTACTGATCCCAAACTTTTGAGCGGTAGTGTATATGAAATATGATTTATGTTATGAAATGAGGTTTGATTTTATGTATTTTTTTATTTATGTATTTAACAAAGTTAAACACTTTTAAGTCATTCTGCAGCCCACTGGAAGTCCTGTTTGAGAAGAAGTACTTTAATAATACTAATACGTTTAATTTATATAGTGCCTTCCCATAACTCAAGGACACTTTACAATTGAGATACAGCAGGGATACTTGTTTGATTAAAAGCAGTTATTTCAGCGATGCAAATAAAACAATGAAAAGAACTCACGTGCAAAGAATAGACTGGTCCTCTCGATCTATAGAAAGAAATGACAGACATTACAACAGCCCAAGGAAACTGTTAGGCTGGTGCTTATGGAAACTGCAAGACCATGTCGTTTTTGAACATCATGAAATACATAAGGGCTGCTTTAAAGCCTAAGAGGGAAAGTTCTCGACTGGTCTATGATGAATACCATTGTTATTACAGCATCCAATAATGCACATAATCTAATAATCTTTGATTTTCAGTGCAGCAATTTGATTTGTTGAAAAATAAATTGACTCCACTCTTCTCTTGGGAGATGCAACACAATTCTTACTGAGTTCAGCAATGGGATAATCATTGATTCATGCTGCTAAAATTAGAAAACCTTCTCAGATGATCTTGGCTCCATTTAAGGTTTTTTAATCCTAACCGTACACCAATGATTGTTCAGAAAGCGAAATCGAAATAAAAAAAACATATATTACTGGATAATTTATTAAAGAAGTATTTTATTAAGTCAAACAAAATATGATCCTCTCTGAACAATTCTAAGTCAATGAATTTATACTTCAAATTCAAACAGGCTAGAGCTTGGTTCTTATCTATGATCCTGGAGGCTGGGCGAACGTCCAACCAGCAAATCAGCTGAATGTGAGCTTGCTGGTTCTGCTCAAGTACTATAGAACGTCTTCTGTTGTAAACACAATGAATGACTATTGCTCATTTTGGATATGACTTAAGTTGGGCAGGTTTCCACATACAACATAAAGTCTGTTCCCTTGTTTCTTCCTAATTAAGGCACAAATCGAGGCATTCAGAACACAGAATACCACATCTAAACACACCAATGGGGAAACTGTACCTCAGCCAGAAAGTTTGATGAAAAGCAAGATGTGCAGGTAGCCTATTGTTTTATCCCAGCTAGTAAAAAGTTATATACAACAATGAATCTATAGATTCAAATCCAATACATTTATTATCATAAATTAGTGATGGGCGATATACCGGTTCAAACGGTAAACCGGTTTGAATTACACACGGTATGAATTTTAAAAAAAACGGCATACAGTGGCTAAGCAGACAGTGTCGTGAATTGACCCTTTGCAAAAATCTACCCTCCTTAGGCCTCGTGCTACGTTGCCTTTCTTACATTCTGTCATCCTCCCGACCAAACAGTCCAGCTCCGTTCTTCCTCCGCACACGCGTCACCATCACTTTTCTCTTTACACAGTTTTTCCTGGCCTTAAGCGCCACCTGCTGTCAGAGAGTGAATTTGCATTCGCAAGCAGCCCCTTGGCTGTTTTTGTTTTGTGCAGATATGTCTTATTTAGCATAATAGTCACCCCAGTAGATTAGTCAGACTATTCTGATTTGCTTTAAATTTTGAAATTATATAATCTAATTTACATTAAAAACTGCTCATACTATAATGTAGCATGTTTGTTTGGATCATGATTAAAACACAGTGGTTCTGCAACTTTTTCATGCAATCTGATTCATATAAAGGCACAGTCAAGGACAAACCGTGAAACCTACAGAATCCTTAAAGGGGTCCTATTATGCTTTTTAATTTTTTTCAACTTTAGTTAGTCTGTAGTGTTGCTGTTTGAGCATAAAAAATATCTGCTAAGTTACAAAGCTCAAAGTCCATTTCAAATGGAGATTTTTTTATTTAACAGAAATCACTTTTCAAAAACTACAACGAACGACTCGTTTGGACTACAACGCACATTTTCCAGATTTGTGATATCACAAAAATCGACGAATGGGACGAGACCTGACTGAGCTGCACTAGAGAAGGCAACGAGTGTTATCACTATGTCGGAGACATGCTAGATTTCCCAAGGCAGACAAACTTAGAGTGGTTACACTCATCCGGGTTTAAATCACACTCAAAATTATTTGATTTTGACGCAATATTTACACTGAAGCGCACAGGCGGCTATGCTAAGGGACGTGACATTTCCCGACCAGGCGCCGAGTGCTGCCAATCACAGCACACACTGGCCCAGCTAACCAATCACAGCACATTTCGTATTTCAGAAGGCGGGCCTTCATTTGATACAGGAACTATTCGAGCCGTTCATGCCAGACTGGGGAGAGAGGTGTTGTAATAATGTAAAATATGTGAAAAATAATGTGTTTTTCGAACAACCTAGTATGAGAGCCTGTTCTAGTACATTCCCAAAATGTGGCGGTGCGTGCAAGACTCGCTAATAAGAGCAAATAGGACCCCCTAAACAAAAAAAAAAAACGTGATTAAAATGTTTGGCCAAACCGCCCAGCACTATCATAAATAATTCCTTTCTATTCCATCCCATATGGGATTCTGATGTTTCAGATTATGACAAGGCTACACCACTCGGCCAAGCATGTGAACCTTGCTGGACTTCAAAGAGAGATCAGTGTAAGCCTGAGCAGGAATGTGAATACTGACGCTCATGGCTGATCATGCTGGATTTTTACTCGTCATCAGCTGCAACAGGATATAGCTACTGTAGGAATCCATCGAAACATGTTAAAGATGTCTTGTCATGTGGTGTTACAACTGAACTAATTTTGTGCTATGAACAAGAAACTGTTATCATCAGTCCTCATACAGCAGGAAATGAGTCTCACTGTGAACACAACATAACTGTGCAATGATCTGCATGAATTTACAGGGTTTGAGCATGATTGTTAGGCCCTTGTCTAATGTAAACAGTTTAATGAGAAGTGAACTTAGCAGAATTACTCTTGAGGAACAGCGTGACAATGCATCTTCCTGCTTCTGCTTTTTGAAAGCAATTTTTGCAAGTTTCACATAAGATAACAGTTTCTGAGATATTCCATTGCAAACATTGCAGAGAGGTTTTGTTCACTTATCTTTTTTTTCATCTGACTCCAGTTCATTAAAGGTGACATATCATGAAAATCGGTCTTTTCCAAGTTTTAAGTGCTATAATCAGGTCCCTGGCGCATCTACCAATCAAGGAAACGTGAAAAAAATTAACCCAATCACTTTGTTTAGGTAAGCCTTTTCCTGCAAGCGTCTGAGAAAACGAGCGCGTCAGATTTCGCTCCCTTGGTGACGTGGCAAAGGGATCTCATTATAATATTACCGCTCCTTAATCTGTAAATTTACACCCACAGCACGTCCTTTTGATTTCGCAAGCGACAACGGTGAACCAGCTCTAATGCCATGGAGAAAGTCTGAGCAAAACATGCTAACTGTTCTGCCTTTGGCTGCACAGACGAGCACAGAACACTGTTTAGAGTCCCAGCCTCAGAGGAGACAGGGCAGTGGATTTATTGATGTATTTACTGTATACTGCAGCTGCCACACAGATCAAAAATAAACAAGCGATTTATTTCCCAGCTGTTTTCCTTCGCAGACATAACCGACTGTTTTTTGTAACTCATGTGTATTTTTAACGTAAACGTGTGTGTGAATGAGAACGGAGTTGTTGCGTGTCTGTGTTCGCTCTGCTGTGACCGCCGCTTTCTGTCCGTGTGCTTCGGATGTGTGCTCTCAAACTATATTGAAGTTTAAACTCATATGTTTAAAACAGCATTATTTCAGCGCGTAACTGATAATCAGACCCAAAATAGATTTTTTTTAGCGATACAAGCTGTAAGGCGCAGCTCTATTTTTTAGGACAAAAGGGGGCGGAGGAGCAGCAAGCTATTTGCCATTTAAAGACACAGCCTGAAAAATGTGTTTCTTCTGCTTCCACTCAAAATCTGCATTTTCAAAATTATATAATAATGCTCTGTGGAGTAATTTTAGCTGAAACTTCACAACATCATTATGGGAACCCCAGAGATAACTTATATGACATCCCTTGTAAAAATGGGCATAATATGCCACTTTAAGCGGATGTTTAAAGGGGTCCTTATGATGCTGCTAAAAAGAAAAAAAAAATTATTTTGTGTATGGTGTAATTAAATGTGTTTTATGCGGTTTAAAACAGTTCAAAAAACACATATTTTTTCCACATACACTGTACATTATTGTTTCCCTCGATGCCCCGCCTTTTTGAACGCGTCGATTTTACAAAGATTTTTTCTGAAAAGCGAGGTGTGCTGTGATTGCCCAGCTATCCAGTGCGTTGTGACTGACCGAATACCTCAAGCGTGTGACGAATGTTTACGTCCCTTACCATATTGTGATGCCGTGTCCCGGCCGAGCGACGAGACATAAACATTAAAACCCATTACAAACGAGGCTTTTGTTGTATCCAGTGGGGACATAATTACTAATTTTATAATGACTTATACTGTCTTTTTTATGCGTTGCATCACGCCGCGTAAACATAAAACCCTGTCTGCATTTGTGGATGGAGAAATGACAAACAGCAAGTGCTACTCTGCTCACACTCACGTTTGAATCATCAGTGCAACGAAACACAGCGGCCTAGCATGAGGGGAAGCCCGCTTAAGCGTGTCCTGAGGCCGGGATAGAGTGAGCTGAGCCGGGCTGGACTCCGCCAGCATGGATTTATGCTGACATCAGTAGACCTTGGAATTACACAAGGAACCTCATTTGTGACTTCATTTCGGCCTTCAATACCATTTTTCCCCCCAGCCTGACCCTTCTCTCAGACATAAACTCCATCGGTCTCCGTTCCCACCTCCGTTTGTCAGTGGATCACCAGCTTCCTGACGGACAGGCAACAGCTAGTGAGGCTGGGAAAACTCACAACCAACACCTGCACCATCAGCACGTCACCCCCCAGCGCCTTTTGTTTCTCTCCTTGCTCCCCCTGATCTTCTCTCTCTACACGAATTCCTTGCACCTTCAAGGCCCCCTCTGTCAAGGCTCTGAAGTTCTCAGTCGGACACTAACCGTCATCGGCCAACTCACCAAGGACGGAGACCGAGTCTGCTTACACGACAGGAGGTTAAAACTGCTGTCTGGTGCAGTCTTAACAACCTGGAGCTTTAACACGCTCAACTGTGGATATTATCGTGGAGTTGAGCTCCATTTCCACAGCGCGAAGTTGATATTCTCTCAGCGACCAGCACGGATCAGCTCAAGGCATGATGAAGTGGATATCGACCTCTTTTGGAAGAACAAACAAAGTAGTTTCGCATTCACAACGAAACACACAGCACCTTCACGACATTGGCGGCGTAAACATACTACATTTATAACAATAAAGTTACGCCTTCTTTCTTTTTCGTGAACGTCATATTGGGAGCCGTGCTATCCTGCAAACGTCTTCCATATTCCGCGCGTAGCGCTAGACCCCTCGTCGGTGTGCGTTTTTTTGTCTAACGAGCTGTCTTTCTTGTAGTTTGGTTTAAACCTCTTAACTTTTATAAAGATCCTATTCCCTCTCCCTTGTTTAGGATAATATTCAATACTATTGGTTTTTAAGTCGATTTAGTGTCTTTGCAACTTTCCGATCTTCTTTATGCAACCAAGAGCTTGTAACCACTGCCTCCAACGATGCAAAGCGCACAATATTGACGATCCTCATATTGAGACCCTGTTACATCCTCAGTGCCTATAGCACCCCTAAACCAACTTCTTGTGAGCGCGGGAAAACACATCCTTTTGCCGCTGTCAGACTTTGTCCCTTGTGTCCTTCTTCTTTGGAAAGCGTTTAGAGAACATTGGGATTCTACCTTTCCTCGTTGCCCCCGCGCACCTCCTCTACACTGTTCTGTCGGCGCAAATATAACAACTAAAAGCCTGTTCCTTCGTCTTGCACTTCGCTCTGTCACACGGTCGTGTGTCCTCTGTAAGCCGCCATTCGTCAGAGTCGTCGGTCTGTGAGTTCACTATACTAGGGTGTCGCTGTTTTGCCCGGTGCGGGTCTGCCATTCTGGGCTCCATCGATCGGCATCACCACTCAGAGTAGATTGGAAGCATTTTATAGGGGTTCACCACCACGCAAAACAGCCCGGAGTATGTCTGAAGAAAGATAACATCTTGGTTTTCCACTGTATATGAAGTGTTATGAATCCATCAAGTAAAGCACAACAAGAAGACATGGCAGCACAGTAACGAGCCGTACAATGTGTCGTAAAATATACATTTAAGGAAGTTTGGTTTGAGTCTGTATATTATAACTCAAAATATTTGAAAGCTGAGGTGATGCATATTCCATATGGAAGACTCAAAGCAAAAATGTAGTTAACTAATGGTTTGTTACCAGAGTGCAAACATAGTTTGGAGGCCTGTGGAAGTTATATAACCCCTCACCCTTGGGAAATGTATAGTTCCTCTTTCTTAAGCTTTAGCGCTTGTAAATCATGATTGCCATTTTAACCTAAAACGTGTCAGTGCATTTTTCTTTTTGCATTGGTTTGGCCACAATGAGTTATTAATAAATGTTCTACATTTGCTGATAATAATATGTTATGCACTATGTTATGCAATAGTATTATCAACAGGGGGTCAAAGACAAACAAGAGTGTCCAAGATAAAGACTAAGAAAAGTTATATGAAATATATAAAGTTCTTAATAATGCACTTTCTATTTATGTTAGTTTCATTTGATTTTGAACAACATTTTTACCATTTTCAACAAAAGTTTAAGTTTAATGACTTTTAAAAATGTCATAGTGTAATCAAGTAAAGCATAACATGCTTTTCTGACAATTTGAATACATGTGAGGGTACAAAAAATAAAACCGTTTATATTACTATATTATTATTATTATTGTTAAAAAATATCAATTGAATTTTTTTCACCACACTTTTTAAATGGACATTTTTTAATTGCCTTTGTTCTTATTAATTCAACTAATTAAAAACCTGCTTCTGCTTGATAGTATTTCTTCCTTTCAATCAGTCTTTTATGATATCTGCACAGTTGTATCACCTTGACATTTTTAATTCAGAAATTAAAAATATGCTCATCATCATAGAAGAGATGATGCATTTTAATATTTTTGAAGAAATCAAGAGTCAAATGAGTCACATGTCGTTAAGTCTAATTCAGCTGTGTAAAGTGCATACTTGTTATAATTTATTAAGCATTCATTTATTTAAAATATCATTTAAACGCACTATGGCATACTCACATAGATGAGTCCAGAGAAGTATCTTTCCCTCAGGTTATGGAGAACAGAGGCTTCATTCAGGCAGGTCAGTTCTGCCATATCCTCCACCTTACTGAATTGGGTGGGTCATCTTCTGGCATGTTCCTCCCATTACTTTTGTCCTTGTGCATTTTCTTTTCCATGTTGTGTTCGCACTCACTCACCCAGTTCCAGGTTTCACTTTCGCTACACGCCTTTCCTCTTGGATGCTTCCCGGCCTGACCTCAAAAAAACCATGTTTTTCAGATGGGATCCATACCAGCTTTTTGGCTGACCAATCTGCCTGGGCGACAGGGCTGTTAATGAAGTCTTTGTCCGTGTAAAGGAATTTCTCGTCCTCACTCAGGGTCTTTTTCGTCATCTTGGTGCTGGGTTACGACAACTAGAATTTAAGAGAAAAACAGGTTTTTAAACAATGTTTTTTGTAAACAAAATTCTCTGACTTGTATGACCATACAACAATACAAATAATAATTTTAAACATTATTGGCCACAATATTGGATCTGTGCAATAGACTTTAATTAAATACAAGGTGTTAAAGGTGGAAAACTATTCAAGGCAGGGCTGTAACACCATTGAGGTCTCCCCAAACAATTAGGAATGGCCACATTGTCCCCAAAATATTTGGTATTTGACCATTTTTTTTTTACTTTTGTTTTTTACATTTCTGATGGTCAAATTATTGCCTTCATTATTCTTAAAGTTAGTTATTGAAATGGCCAATCAACTTAAAGAAGGCGAGGCTTTACTGTTCACAGAAACCGGGCGTGAATTTCACCACAGTGCTTCAGTAGAGTGCAAGGTAAGACGTAATTAACTCAAATTTCGTCATTTTGAATCGGAAAATATATGCTGTCATTTACATGATCCATTTAATACAGAACTGAATGTGACGGGACAAGAATTTGCTTTTTTTTTTACATATTAGGCATACAAATAAGATTTGAATTGATCATATTTTTAAATAACATTAATTTGCAACATTTCCACCTAAATTATGTACAAAAATTGAATTTTCAACACATACTCGCCATACAAATATAATCTGAACATGCATATATTTTAAATAAAGATTTCAAACTCATTTCAAACAAATTACTTAAAGGGGTTTATATGCTAAAATAACATTCACATTTGTGTATTTGGTTTAATGAAATGTTTTTATGCGGTTTAAGGTTTAAAAAACCACATTATTTTCCACATAATGTACATTTATGTTGCTCCTCTATGGCCCACCTTTCTGAACGCGTCGATTTTTACAAAGCTCATCGGTCTGAAAGCGAAGTGTGCTCTGATTGGCCAGCTATCCCGTGCGTTGTGATACCTCAAGCATGTGACGGAAATTTTACACCCCTTACCATACTGTGATGCAGTGTCCTGGGGGGGCCCCACCCCTGAGCGTGAAACAAAAACCTAAATACCCATAAGTAAACGATGTCATTTGTTGCATCCAGTGGGGACTCATGACGGATTATAAGACTATACGTCTTTAGTTACGCTTTGCTCGTGCCGCGTCAACATAAAACCATGTCTGCATTTCTGATTGGAGAAATGACACCAACAAGCGCAATTCTACACTGCTCAAAACTCGCGTTTGAATCGTCAGTGGCAAATTCTTTATATATAAAAAAACGTACTTACAGTCTGTGAGTCAGAACAGCCGGCATTGTAGTCTACTCTACTAGGATCAGGAAACAGTTCTCCATAAAATGGGCTGGACACATCTGAATATTTGGCTTGAACTGTTCTGTACCACGTGTTCTCTCCACTAATAACAATCTAACCCCACCAGTTGATTTTCTAGTCGTGGTGCTGTCCCCTCCTCTTTGCGTTAAGCCCAACACACAGTAGTTTCACTTTCACAGAAACATACGGCGTCCTTCACCCGACATGGCGTCATCAACAATACCTACAGCTCGAGACCGTTAAACATTTCCGCCTTTCTTTTCTTTTGCGTGACACATCTCTTGGGCGGCGTTAGCAATCTTCCCACATCGTGACGTAGACATGTAGGGTTGTGTCGAAACGAGCCGTTTTAGGTTAGTGTGGTTGACTCTTAACTTTTATAAAGTATCTCTTTGGATTTGAGACTTTAGTCTTTACAGATCTTCTTTATGCACCAGAGCTTGTATCACTTCAAAGAGAAAGGAAAAATGTAATCGCATCATATGACCCCTTTAAAAAAGATATTATTTTTGTCTTTTTACTGTTCTTCTCTCTTTCTCATTATTTCTCTAAATCCATTTAAACCCTTTACTTACTTAATTCCTTTAAAAAAAGTCAATTACGATTGGGGTCTTAAACACACACACACACACACACAAACTCACAGGTTTGTTTTTAGGTTTATGGGACTTCCCGTGTCTTCCATTAGGCGTCGCAACTCGGTTTTTTTATCACTGGACATAAACCTGTATTCCTTCCTTCTACTTGCCCCTCCAAACCAACCCTCCCCCTAAACCTACCCCTTACAGGAAACTTTGTGCATTTTAAGATTTTCAAAAAACACAATTTAGTATGTTTTTTAAGCCTTTTGAATTACAGGGACACCGAAATGTCCTCATAAATCTCCTTCTCGTTGTAATACCTATGTCATACTCATGTTATTATACAAATTTGTGTCCTCATAAACCACATAAACATGCACACACATCCACACAGACACACACACACATTGGGGTCTCCCCAATATTCAAGGCCTATCAATGCAATATGCAACATCATCCAACATCATCATTCATGGATGAATTTTGGTTCTGGTTGAAATTCACTAACACTACAGTGTAGCTTTTGCAGAGGTCGCCAATCAATCCAAAATGTTCCTTAACAAACATTGCATCTAACGCCTGTCTACCTCTGGCTCTTGCTCACTCCACCTATTATGCACCTCTTTTATGGGCGCGGGTATACCAGGACAAAGTAGATGAAAGGGTAAGAAAAACACTTGGGAAATATAAAATAATGTTATCAGTATTGATCAAACAACCACTCAGTCTGGCCAAAAACTGTACGTAACATCCCGATGGGCTAAACATATATAATTATGTGATAATCTCCACAGCAAATGCTGTTTTTCTTGTTTCTTTTGGAGCTCAGCTGTGGTCCCGTGCTGTGATGACCATATAAGGCTGCCTTCAAGTCAGTGGACGCTCTGTCGACCTAAACAGCAGAAGCAAGTGAACTCCCAAACAAAGCCCTTATAGGGAATAGTATGCCTCCAGCCGGACTCGCAGTTTACTCCAAAATGATAACATTAGGCAGGGAAAGTCAGAGGATGGAGAGGGTCTTATTTTCCTGCCACTTTCCCCCACCCTTCCCTTCCTCTGGTGGGCTGATATAGGGACGTTTACACAAGTATTTTCAAGTACAGCAGAGTTGGCAAACAGCAGGTGCAGCTTCATGCAGCCACTGAGCTTTAAAAGTAATTTGGGGAAGCAATTCCAAAGCTACGCCTTAGATATGAACCAATTTCCTCTGACATTTATAACTATCCATTGTTTGTACATTCACAGTGTATGGTCTAATAATGGCTCAGCAAAAACAGGAAAATATTTTTTCCACCTACTCAAGCTCATTTTTAAAAAATAAACTGCAAAATTTTGTTCTAAATTATAAAATATTACCTAGCAGGCAGGACAGTCAGCTTCTTAGTGACAACCAGCACCAAAGTAATACTCTTTTACTTTTTTTGCAAAAAGTTGCATATTATCTAAAACCAAAGTGTTGCACTTGCTCATGCGACAATGGAGAATAACTAAAACTTCTTGTTGTTTTCTGCCTTAATATCTTTTGTGTTTCTTCAGAGTCTGTGTTGTAGAAAGAAGACTAGATGAATTTAACGTGCTGACACATTCTGAAAGTATAAAATATTGGGCATTTCTTAGACGTGAATCTGTAAATGCTCTTCTTTTTTTTCTTTTTTTTTTACCAACGTTAGGAATCTGCATTATTTTGTCCAAATGACGACAAAATCGCCAGTCGAAAACACAACGGATGGAAAATGGTAATATAAATGGCCTATAATCGTTTGGGGGCGAGACAAACAAACAAAGTTTTTCTATGATAAGCTGATTTAATTAAATGAGGGAATTTCCTGTGTCCTGTACACAGATTCACAGCATGTTCTTTGGGAAGTCCTTTCATTTCAGCACTTGAAGATCATTGAGCTTTCACAGAGGTTTTTATGGATCAGCAGTTTCACTCCAAATGTACTGTCCAAAATCCAACCTAAAAAGTTGAGGCTATGTTTTATTTCAAAGAAATTCTGCTTTTTTAACATGATAGAAGTAAAAGGTAGCACGAATGAGCCTTGGCCTGTGTTCAAGTGGGCCTAAAGCCCAGAAGATCATGTGACCATGTGTTGTGCGGATGGATTTTTGTGACCTCTGGTCCTGTGAAAGGTTTTCTCCTCTCTTCTCTACTCCTCCTCATCCTTTTCTCATTCCAACCATATGGTTTACTTTTTCTCATGAGCAGCTGTGTCATTTCAGTTTCTTCTATTAACAGTTTTATTTAGATGGACGTTCATACAAGGTCAACAGCTCAAGCTTTAAAGCTGTTGCAATGACAATCTATACTGAATATAATGCTTCCTAGATCAGTCTCATTAAACATAATTTTGCCATTAATAACCAAAACATGTTGAATCCATGATAAGACTGGATTAAACGGTTAGACATTAGGCCAGCTACTGGTTTTAAGAAATAAAGAAGAGTTCCAGCAGGAGTCTGTCAGGTGATGCAGAATTGTGTTAAATCATTAGAGGAACAATCATGTAAGTAGCCTAAAGATAGACCACAAGTGTGCTAAAGTCAAAAACACGGATAAACTAATTCACTACTGAAGCTCCAAGTAAACTGGTAAAAACTCTACTAATATTACCAATAAAACTGTTAAACTTCCTTTTTCTGCCAAGCCTGATTAAACCTAACTTCTGCCTCATGCACACACCTTTTACCTTCACTACAAAAGATATTCTGAAAAAGCTGTCAGAAATTTCTCCAAAGTATTCCAATAGTTAGATTTACACAGCTAATTCACACAGAAATGAAAAGTCAGATATTATTTATTCACTTGCACGCAATTCTAAACCCAGTTTGTTTTTCTGTGGAACACAAAAGTTTAATTTCAGCCACACAAAGATCTTGCATTGTAAAATTGGGAAATTGAGTTGCATGGGCCACATTTATAATATTGTACGTATGGTGCTTTTGCATTCTTTTTAAAGCTTGGCACTTTATTAAAATGTTGCCAGATTATTCTCTGTTAAACTGCACAGGAAAGAAAAGGTCGAAAAGGTTTAGAAGGACATGAGGTTAAGTTTTTCAGCTGTATGACTGCAGAATACGTCTTAAGAATGTTCATGCTACTGATCAAGTGGATAAATGACAACATACTATGTACTGAATTGAATGACAAGCCTACTTCCCCTACATTTTACTTCATCTTGATATATTTTCTTCTAGACTTTCTCACACTATTGTCTATGCTTAGTTGTCTGTGCATGTCATCACTACAATGGGAAATGAGAGGACAGTCAGTTGACACTGTCTGCTGTTCACCACAACGTTCAGCAGAAACGGCATTTGACAACCATATTTGGAGAACAGGAAACTCTTTGGTTTGTCAGGCTCACTGCTTCTCTCATTTTACGCACTTTTCTCAACCATTTCCTATGACAGACTCTGCTGAAGTCAAGCTTTTGCGTGAAAGGGCAGATGAAAAGACATGCTTTCTATCTTAACATCTCATGAGATACTCTATCACGATGTTTTGACTAGAAGGTTGGAGATGCCTGATTTGTTGAAAGTCTTTGCTCAAAGTTATAATTTAATTCTGTTAATTAAAAAATAATAATTCTGTCATAGTTTACTCATCCTCATGCTGTTCCAAACTCATAGAAGTTCTTTCTCCAGTGGAGCACAGATGACAGAATGACAGTCACCATTGACTTTTACTGCATGGAAAACAGATGCAATGAAAGCGAATGGTGACTGAAGACACTAACATCCTGATGTCTTTTTATGTTTCACGTAAGAAATATAAACATTTGGAATAACATGAGGGTGAATAGGCTAAATGTTTACAGAATTTCCATATCCCTTTTTGCGAAATATCACTTTAATGGCAACATAAAATAACTGTCAAAAACATCTTTCAAAGCAAATGAATGTTGACAGCTTCAAGTTTCAATATTCAGTGAAAGATTAGTTTTCCTCACACAACTCTGCACTGAATAATCAACTTACTGGTATGCATTCACAACGATTTACATAGCTGAAAGCCTCCGTGAGCCCACAACTAAACCAGTAATACTTCAAATAATTATAATAATAATATGGAGGTATACTCACAAGGCTGACGAAAACTTGGAAAGTTAGGGTTTGGAGAGTCCTGTGACAGCGAGGTACTCCAAAGACGAACAGTCCAAATTAGACAGAAAAGCCTGAGAACATCATTTAAACGGAGATGCGGATCAGTAGGCGGGGCCGAACAGTCGATCTGCGATGTGATTGGTCAGCGAGCTTTGACCGTTCAGAACAGTCTCCTCGCGAGCATCCTTTTAAATGTTCTGTTTCAGAAACATGTGTGAAACACTTAAATGCTGCAAGAATCATGTTCTATCTGTTGATGATGTTACAGCTAATTACAGCGAGTGCTGCGTTCTCAGACAGAAGACAGTTATGATAAAAGTGGAAAATGAAAGTGAACAGGAATTCATTACTGCACAGTTCCTCTCATATTTTATAATTGTTAGTTTTTGCTTATAGAGTCAGTTGACAGTAGCCACGACTTGCTTTGGCTAATTTCATATCTAGCATTTTATTTTTTCTTATTGCACAATTAAGCATGTCTAATATATCCTAAACACAAATCTTTATAATTTGATGCAATCACTGTTTTATTTTATTTGTTTCCTACAACAAAAAAGTTTTTTTGTTGTAGGAAATGACATGATTACTGAGGAAATTGATTTAACATGATTTAAATCATATTTATACAATATTTTGAAATGATTTATGATTATTCCACTTCTTGTTTACATGATCATAGTTTTAAATATGCAGTCATTCGTGTTTTTATGATGGATTTTCAGACCCTTTTAGTAGCCGAACACAAACATTTGTCGCAGAATCTGGAATATGGAAAAATGTCACATTTAGAGTTACAGTTCAACCAAAAATGAAAATTCTGTCATTATTTTTAGATGCCCGTGTCATTCCAAAACTGTGAAGTTATTTCTTGCGTGAAACACAGAAGGAGATGTTTCGCAGTATGTTCACACTGCTCTCTTCCATGCAGTGAAAGTGAACGGGGACTAGGAATATCAAGGAATACGCAAGGAATCCTTAACATACAGAACAGAGGAAAGAAACAGAAAGAGCCCAAGCGAGCAAAGGGAGATCCCCTAGACTACATGCCATACACTACATCTGGACGAGGTGAATCCCCTGAGAGCCTTTTTGGGACCCTTATCGTTACGCACATCACATTCCGTCCCCTCCATTCCCACAACGGGCTCCTGCTATCTAATGGAACTTCCTATATAAGGACAACCTCCTATTGCATCCAGTAAATCAAGTCTGTGATGTTTCCAGGGAACAGGACCGTAGCTGGTATGTTCTGAGGCCTTGCTGCGGTCCAAAAGAGAGATGGGGAGAAAACAAAGCCTGCAAGGAAAGAAGCGCCTCTGTCACTGGTCAGCATCAAGCTCTCCTGGATGTGCGAAAGGGAAGGAAGGGAGGTAGAGAGTGTCTTGGAGGCGGATGGAGGATGGGGGTGTACAGTGAGAGTGAAAGTGAGAGGTTGCGAGAGAGAGGCAGAGATGCATGGCCTAACCGGGTCTCTGTTGTGCCATATAAGGACAATGGGGTCTGCCTGGAATCTCGGCTGTATTCTGTGTTTAGAAGGGAACACCGAAAGACTTGGACCGAGTGACTAAATATGGTGCAACAGCAGTGTCATTGTTAAGACATATAGGCATTCATTGGGATATCTTTCGACTGTTTACTCACCAACAATAAACTTCGAAATAGCTGCAGACTTTCATTCCGGCAAAGACTAACACCAATTAAGGAATGTGAGGTATTGCACCTGCACATGCTGTATGGTGCTGTAGAAATAGGAACATAAATATTTGTTTAATATTGCTACTTCGTACTATAGAGAATTTTGTAGTTTGTATAGACAGAGACACTAATACTGAACACAGTTGACAGGCTATATCAAATCTTGTCTGAACTTGTGATCATAATAAAAATGATGTTATATTTTTTACTAAAATGTCTTGCAAATAAGCAGTGCACCTTTTTATCATCATGCACTCTAAAAGTGTTTATAATATTACATAAAAACAGTAAAACGCCTGTTAATTGGTAACTGTAAATTACCTTATACACTGTAAAAAAAATCAAAGATGTAAATAATGATACAAGAAAATAGAATTTCACTCTTTCTACTTCAAAATTTGTGAAATAATGAAAAGTGATAACTGTTTTAAAGTAAATCCTATACCAATTTCTGTCAGTTTATACAGCGAAGAACTGTAAATGGCTTAACATCACATTATATGCAACTTTTTTATTTATTTATGGTTTTTGCAAGTGAAACCTATTCACAGAAGTTCATATCCATCACTTGTGATTATAACTTTTTAAGGACATATTATTTATAGTGTGCATTGCGTTGCAACTTTTTCTTTTATCAAAATAAAATTGATGGCATTATTTGACAACAAAAGAAGATATTTTGATATATGCACAAGCTGCTTTTTTCTGTACAACGAAAGTGATTAAATGACAAAACTGTCCATAAAACCATAAAAATAGTCCATGTGACTTGAAATGAAAGTCTTATGGACTTTTTATTTTTTGTACACCATTGACTTTCAATGCACAGAACAATTCAGTGACAATAGTCTGGTAAGCATCCCTTTTTAGTTCTGGGTGAACCGTTCTTTATTTTCAGTAAGTGAAAAACAATAAAATGTAATAAAGGAATTATAATACTCCTATTTGGACCTGAGTTTGGCTTCAAAGCAAAGTCCTATGTCTGAATACTTAGTTGTTCTCTTAGTGGAAGAGCAGTATCTCGGGAATTAGTCCTGACAGTGTGTCTGAAGGAGAACAGAAGGAGGGAATGGGAAATATGTGCTAGATTAAAGCCGAGTGAAGCACAGGCTGTTCGGGGTAGATAGTCTCCTGAGACTCATCCAAAAACTCATTTGTAGTGTACTGAAGCCGTTCAGAGTAACTGGTGCATTAAGATTTGCCTACATTAGTAAGAGAACATCATCACCTTACTAGACAAAATCTCACTACAAGGTGCATATGAATCCACTTACAGTGTCACAAGCACAGCAATTTTGCTGTGGCTTTACTTAGTCATGGACATTCAAAAACAGGAAATTACATGTATACTGAGTTAAAACATTACTAAAGAAGAACAAAGTGTTTGTTATCTATAATTTATCTATGTGCACATTCAGTTCTCATAAAAAATCCTGATTACATGCAGTAATACAACTATTTGAGGTTCATTTGTGACCCTGGACTACAAAACCAGTCATAAGGGTCCATTTGTTTTAATTGAGTTTTATACATCATATGAAAGCTGAATAATAAGCTTTCCATTGATGTATGGTTGTTAGGATAGGACAATATTTTGCTGCCGAGATACAACTTTTTGAAAATCTGGAATCTGAGGGTGCAAGACTCAAAAAATCAAAATACTGAGAAAATCGCCTTTAAAATTTGTCCAAATGAAGTTCTTAGCATTGCATATTACTAATCAAAAATTATGTTTTGATATATTTATTTACAAAATATCTTCATGGAACGTGATCTTTACTTAATATTCTAATGATTGTTGGCATAATAGAAAAATCAGTAATTTCGACCCATACAATGTATTTTTTTGGCTATTGCAACAAATATACCCAAGCGACTTAAAACTGGTTTTGTGCTCCAAGGTCACAAAATAATGATTTTGGGATATATTTGTCCTCGGTGAACGTGTTCCAGCTTAGCAGCAGGAGATCAAGCAAATTTTGTTCTTGCTCATATTTTATATCAAATTGTTATTCACCTGTTGCTATCTATCTGTAGATGATAACCTTTTACTAAAAGAAAATATTTCCTGATAATGCTCTGGGAAAACTTCAACATCAACCTTTCAACAAACTGCTTTATTACCCTTGATCTGTGATAATATTGAGAGCGAAAAGCTAAACAAATCAAATGAAGTATTGAGTGAGTATGAAGTGACTTACCTTTTAAGGAAAATTAGGAAATTTGAAGAACTTGGCAATGGATGAGGTTTACAGTGTTTGTGAGCTTTGCTGCTTTAAGGTGAAAGAAAACCAAACATATAATGACACAACTGAGATTCTCAATGAGAAGCACCAAAGAAATTAAAGAAAGAATGATTATAACATGTCTTATTCTTCTGTATGAATTCATTATTATACAGTTCGAAGTTTGGAGTGAGAACAGCTTAAGTAAGAAACAGTAGTTCAAATGTCATTTCTAGACAGGCTGGCTTTGGCAAGATGATAAGAAAGTGAAGGATGAAAACCAATCAAAAGAAAGAATGTTCCAAATTCAAAGTTCAAGGACCAGAAAGACTCATTTTAGAAGCTAGCCAACAATCCAGGCTTGTTTTGGAAATTGTGTCATTTAAAATGAACAATCAAAGCACTTATCTTAAGATATGTTTAAAGGAACACTCCACTATTTGCACACCATGGGTGCAGCAGGGCGCAATGATATTATGCAGCGCCTGAAAAGTTTTAAAGTGACGTGACATGTGGCCAGTAGGGTGACCTATACTAGGAATTAGTGCTCTGCATTTATCCATCCAAAGTGCACACACACAGCAGGTGAACACACACACACAAGGGGGGGGGGCCACGTTAGAACACACAGCGACCCGAGCAGTGGGCAGCCATTTATGCTTCTGCGCCCGGGGAGCAGTTGGGGGTTCAGTTCTTGCTCAAGGGTTTCACCTCAGTCGTGGTATTGAAGGTGGCGAGAGCGCTGTACATTCACTCCCCCCAACAACAATCCCTGCCTGTACGAGACTTGAACCCGCAACCTTTAGGTTACAAGTCCGACTCTAACCATTAGGCCACAACTTCCCAGAAATAAGGCTTAGTTTAGATATACATAGCTGGGGACTATTTTTTTTTTTTCCCAGGCGCTGCGTGATATCATTGCGCCTGCTGCACACATGGTGCGGCAGCAAAGTTCCTTGATTATTATTCCGAATGAGAGTATAGTTCCTAGCCATATCTGCCTAGAAAATCACAACTTTTCATTTTCTTAGTACATGATGTAACTACAGAAGAGTCAAGTTTTTAATAGGAAAAATATAGAAACTCTTTGTCATTTTTGAGCGAGATGCTAACGGACTAATCAGATTCAATGATCTATGCTAAGCAACAGCTAAAAGTGCTACCGCCAGACCCGGAGATCGATTGAATGGATTTGAAAACGGTAAAACTAAACTTTTTAACTCTAGGGGAGTTGGAAAATGCCTATTTTCAAAAATAGTGGAGTGTACCTTTAAGTTTTCAGTCAGACTGCATAAATTACCACAATTACATCTTCATCATTGTCGACATTAGTTAAAAATAGAACAAAAACAATAAAAAAATGGGTGTACAAAAAAATAAGGCTGCTGTTATTTTACAGCAAAAGTAAATTTAATATTGTGTATAACAAACATCAGATTCAAAATCAGTTAACTGGATGTCAAATTAAATTTAATATATGAGGAATACGAATATATTGCAAAATGCTGCATTGTTTGTACAACTGAGAAGCTAAACTGAACAATCAATCACAATGGTTTTATTCATAAAACTATTACTAAAAGTACAAAAACCAACATTAAAAAGTCAAAAATATAATACATTCAACATCTACAACCGGAGTAAGCTGGACAGAATATTTTGGCCTCTTTAATGGCAAATTGTTTTAATTGTGATCATATGACTTCCTCTTGTGTGTTGGTTCCTGATGACTGCGGAGCTGGAAACAACAGAAACAGCTGAATGGGATGCAACGTTTCTCAGGCTTATGAAACTAAAAATTACACTTGTTAATCTTCACATTAAATCAATATGTGAAAACAAAGTCAAACTCAAGCCCTCTCTTACCTCAGTTTTATGACTCTGCATTACGATGGCCACGAGGTTCTTGTGAAGGCACTGTTGCTGAGCCTCTTAGGAAGAGTTTTCCTTTGTGCTCTTCCTTACTGCTAAGGAAATGATGGAGCAATCCATACAACAATGGCCTAAAACAGCAAGACAGAGCAATACAAAAAGCATAAAGGAACGGTTAACCAAAAATCAAGCTTGAAAGCCCCTGGTCAAAAGAGCTTCTTGGACATTCTTCCAAATATCTCTTTTTATGTTTGACGATTAAAAAATGGTCAAAGCTGAGTAAACGATGACAGATTGTTGTTTTTTTGTTTTTTGGTTGAACTGCTCTTTTAATATGCAATGAACAGAGGTTTAGAATAGATAATGCAATGAGCAAGAAACTCATTCATGTAGTAGTTACATCTAGACTCGACTATTGGAGTAGTGTTCTATCAAACACTTACAATGAGTTACGAATGCAGCAGAAAGAATGCTTCTTTGTACTAGACCGAGGAATCACATTCAGCACTTAAATCACTTCACTGTCTACTTGTGTCTCACAGAATGGATTTAAGACCCTTTTATTACATTTTTAATGTCTTTATGGTATTGCATCAACATTCCTTGCTGGTTGTAGTTAAAATGAGGCTGAAAGGAACAAGTCAGCTCTAAATCACTTATGGACCCAAGCTGTATATCTCTCAGCCAGACAAATTAACACTTTGAGAAAGTATCACACTAATAGCACTCTTGTTTAGTAGTGCTTTTCCGTAATTGAATTTTCTTATTTCCAGTTACTTTTTATGCATTTTATTTTCTTATTCATTTTTAATTTCTATTTAATCTCTATTTTTTTCGTTCTTCCTATTCATGTGTTGTTTGTTTTGTTTGTTTGTTTTGTTTTATGTCACAGCTGAACAATTTTTAAATCCTTCTAATTCATTTGACTTGCCAACATTTTTACTGGCCCCACCAACAAATATTAGATACCTTTTTTTTTTTGCAGGATTTTAAAAATAACTATCCAATGTCCATGAAAAATAAATAAAATAATACAAAATTAAACTAACACAAATCGTTATCTGCTACATTTATAACATTACTCTTTTACAGCTACACAACACTTGAAAAATCTATCATATTGAAAAATGATAGTAATCATTGCTAAATATGAAATTATGTAATATTTACATTTAAAATGTTTGCATTATTATTTTGAAGTTACCATATTTATTCATAATATAATAGAATAATAATAATAATATAGTTAAAGATATATGTGACCCTGGACCACAAATCCAGTCATAAGTAGCACAGGTATATTAGTAGCAATAGCCAACAATACACTGTATGGATCAAAATTATCGATTTTTCTTTTATTCAAAAATCATTAGGATATTAAGTAAGATCATGTTCCAGGGGTGGGGGATGAAGATATTTTGTAAATTTCCTAGCGTAAATATATAGAAACTTAATTTTTGATTAGTAATATGCATTGCGTAAGAACTTCCTGTGTACTGCAACTGGTGTTAAAGACGTTTTCTCAATATTCAGATTTTTTGCACCCTCAATTCCAGTTTTCAATAGGTGTATCTCGCCCACTATTTGTCCTATCTAACACCCATACAATCATGGAAAGCTTATTTCATCAGCTTTCATATGATGTATGAAATCGAAAAAAAATCCTGACCCTATTACTTGGTTTGTAGTCCAGGTTCACATATCATCCATACAATATAATATAATTGTTAGTATATTTGATATAGTATATTAGGTTAAGTGTTAGTTCCCTCACAGTGACCCTAGACCATATTTATAGTTGTGTCTTGTATTGTACATAAATGTTCAGTGTCTTCTATTATGCACTTTGTAAACACTTTTTAAAAAGGTGCTCTATAAAAGTTTTACTTACAAATCATACTTACACTGCTTTGGCACTCGAATCTTCTGTGACATTGAGCTCACTGGCCACGAACTCCCGATCTAGGGGAACTTCAGGCTGACCTGATTCTGAGATACATTGTTTTTTAAAAAACAATTTAACCTTCAAAAGTTTGTTTTTAGAATGTGTGTTCAGTTGTGAGGTGTAATCGAGAGCTAAGACTGAGTGACCGTGCGTATGGTCCTCCTGCAGGCCTCA